>JAHDVE020002234.1:0-52808 GCA_022606495.2 Halesus radiatus | reverse complement strand
GGTACTATTTAAAACTACCTTCGTGCGGTGAAAAGTGTGAGGTGCAAATACGCCGTTCTATCTGTACTCGTATATGGAACCTGTAAATTTAGAAGCAGTAACTTTAAATGTTTCGTCACTTCTTGATTAATATGAAACTAGAAAATGAAAAAAAAGAAGTCAGCAAAAACCAGGAAATACCAGAGAAAGACCTGAAATACATTCAGCAAGCGAATAAAATTCTGAATTCTTGAGAAAAATTCAAAATCATCAACACAAATATAACCACTCTACAAGACGAAGAAATGAAACAAGACTTCCCTTTCGAACGAAAACAAAATCGCTAAACTCATTACTATATAGAGCCATGAAGATCTTCCAAGAAATACCCAACAATATAAAAGAAAAGGAAAATGTTTGGAAATTTAAGAAGGTAGTGACCAAATACGTAAAATGCAATTTTTTTGTTGAAATTTGTAAAGTTTGATTTGTCATTCGTAAAGTATATATGTATATTTTTTCTATTCATCTAAAAATAATTACATGCATGGTAAAATAAAGAAAAGAACAAAAAAGTAGTCCTGCAAAGCGGTCACATGACAGCTGTCTGCAGGGTCTACCAAAATCAATCTATCCTAATAGTAATACATACATAAATTTATGGATTTCTTTTTTTTTTGATTTATAAGTATATATTAAACTCTGACTTAAATTGTAAAAATGTTTGGGTGAAAATAAATAAATTAAATAAAAGATGTAAATAACTATTGGTGTTTGGGCATAACCTAGTATGTGCAAAATGTTAAGTTAATACAGGGTTATTCAAAATGATGGACTTAATTTCGCACGTTCTTTTCTGATACACGCGGTCCGCCAGGACTTTTTTCTTTTACAGAGACATCCAGTTTGCTCAAATTGGTGATACCTACTAGAAATCCTCTTTCTAGTTGGAGGTTCAATGTTTCAAATGGAGACGAACACTGCAATAGCTGCCGACTCAGTTTTACAGAACTAACACAGAAAACCTTGCGCTGCATAGTTGTGATTTTACTCAAACTGACGCAAAATTACTGCTTAGCGGCGCAAGCACTCTACCGGTCGTTTGCGCAACTATGGGAGATCTAACGGTGGAATTTAAAACTTTAGGACCTCCTCTTTCAAAGGCTGTGTAGATCATTCACATAAAACGTGTAATTCAAGAAATATAGCAGTACCGATTTTTTTATTATTATTATTACTACCCATATATTTCTTTATTAAATACTATTTAAGATACATTAATATTTATGATTTTACATCGTTAAGAATAAGTATATTACAATAGTTTCTTACATTCATAGTCCTCGTCACTACGGATTGCTGTTCCGAGCGGACTACAGTTGTGTTGGTGTTACTGATACTTATGTTGTCTTCATATTTTTTGTGATTTCCTTATCTTCATGTTGTGTCCATCATTTTGAATAACCCTGTATTATGCTAAGATCTTTTGTCATGTTTTGACCAAACTAACCCTTGTGATTGTTCACATATCATCGCAATGATTATGATGATAGGGAATTTTCAAATTAAATACACATATCAGTATTTGACCAATCGAAAATAAATGTATCAGTAACCGTATTTTCCAAAAATTACGTAACAGTTACCAGGTTATCGCCAAATACAGCAGAATTATGTAGGCAATTATTCTACTTTACAGTTACGAGTCTGCAATACAAAAAGCTTCACTTCAAAAGGAAATTATTTATTTAAGCCCGGTGCGCACTGCCATGCCAGTGCTAACTCGGGGCTGCAGGTTATATTATATGGACATGACGCGGTCGGCGACCGAGTGTGAATTTTATACCGCTGACCCGGAAAGCTATAAGGTGTGAACAACCCTTCATGCTTTGTGCTATCCCTGTAGGTACAATAGAAAAAATTGGTACATTTATAATAAAGACTTTAGGAAACTTTATTTTTGTGAAATGGGTTGAGTGCCCTGTAAATACTGAGTGCCATTGCAAAGAGAAGATGTGCAGTGGGCCGCCCCAGGCAGATTTGGGAGAAGCAACTTCACAGGCTGTTCGAGGGGATCCTAGGCCTACAAACGGACGCCACCGAGATAGCGTAAGACAGGAACACCCGGAGACAGGCGCATTGTCGAGGTGATGGGTCCCATTGAGACGAAATGGATTGTAATTCTCGGTATAAGAATTTAAGCAAGGATATATAGAGACCCTTAAACGTTATAAGATTTCACTTATTGCTGTTACTTCTTCTTCACTTAATAATAAAGGCAATAAGGAACTCCAGCGAATTATTCTGCTGTGTTCTGTTGTTCCAATATGTCCACATTCCCACAATTCGGAATCCTTTAGACCCCGTTTGTGCTATAACATACATTCATACACCTTCTTCTCCTTGTCCTACTCGTTTCGGGGACCCATCGCATCGACAAAGCGCCTCCAGGCGTGTCTGTCCTATGCTAGGTTTACGGCATCCGTCTATAGTAGATCCAGCCTCTCCTCACACAGCCTCTGGAGTCGCTTCTCCCACCTGTGTCTGGGGAGGGCCACTGAACGTCTTCCCTCTGGAATAGCACTTTCTGGCATTCTTAACACGTGCCCAAGCCAACCCAGTTGCGACTTTTCTATGAAGAGTAATAGTGGTTCGATATTAACCTCCTTCCGGATCATCGAGCTTCTTATTCGATCCCGTCTTGTAACCCTGCAACATCTCTCAAAAATCTCATTTCGGAAGCTTGGACCATAGAGCGTGTACGCTTGTTCGTCATCCAAATCTGGTGACCATAAGTAAGGGTGGGGTGATATACTGATTTGTACACTGCCAACTTTGTTTCTATACTTAGCTCAGCTTTCCTTATCACAGAGCTGTAAAGAGGACGCATCACACCGCTTGCCGCACCTATTCTACGGTCAATTTCGCCGTCTTGCCGGCCATCGCTTGAGAATTCAACCACAATGTATTTATTAATTGATAAACTTAAGTTCTTAAAAACTTAAGACAAGATTTTTGTGCATAGCGCAAAGGGTAACAATTATTATTTTTATAAACAATAATGAGTGTTTTAGATTAATAATTATTGTTTATAAAAATAATAATTGTTACCATTTGCACTATGCATAAAAATCTTGTCTTAAGTTTTAAAGAACTTTAGTTTATCAATTAATAAATATTTGACAAGTCAAAGCAATTTTCACCAATAAAATGTAGACATAATTTGTCTCGACGCCATCTATTTGAGGGATTTAGCCGTTACAAGCCTCTCTCATACTAATAAAGCTGGTTGTTTACAGGTGAAAATATAATAAAAACAGTAATTATTGAATGGAACACTAGTATATATTGATTAACTTGGCGGGTTTGCGATAAGCCGACGTAGCTCAACGGTAGAGCATCTAACCGGACATTAGAAGGGTGCGGGTTCAAGTCCTGCCGGCGACATTTATCTTTGCTCGGAAGGTTTTTTTCAATTTGGATGAGTGTTTTAGATTAATAATTATTGTTTATAAAAATAATAATTGTTACAATGTATTTAAATTGTTCAACCCGTTTCAACTCTGTCCCGTTAGCGGAGACTGAGTTTGGTCTAAGAAAATAGATTGTTTTACCTCCTATCGCCGTACACTTCAAGACTCCATTTTTATTTGTATAAATTTAGCTACATTTAATTATAATAAAACGTCTCCAGACCCTCGAGTGTCCTCGCGTCGAAAGTTTGTTAGTGATACAACTAAAAAATATTTACACTTATATACAATAAAAGGCATAGTTCAAGAGTTCATTGCTAACTAAAATTCGTACATATTAATGCCTTGCTGAGAACATTTGACTGAAAGGTCGAGGGAACTAAAGGAGTGTTTACATGAGCATAATATTGTATAGACATCATAATTTACTGTTTTTTTTTCAGTAAGAAAACGAGAAAGAGGAATGTGTAATGTTTTATTTATTATGGCGAACTAAAGGAGTATTTACATGCGGAAAAATTTTGTATGGACAACATTATTTACTGTTTTTGCTCGTGTAAACGCTGCTTTATGCACGACAATGACAAAACGCTTCTAACGACCGGTATGAATGACGAATCTATTCAAACTGCCGAACAGTGACAGTGCCTAGCGCTGAGGCTAGAAACGACTCAAAACCACATGGCTGCGTCTGTTTTAGACCGGAAATGGAACAGACGGCGCAACGCGCGTTGCGCGCATGCCGGTCAAATTACTGTCAACGCGTGACGCGCGGTGTCAGCAATGAACGTGTTAAAATAATTAATGAAAAGTACTTTGTTTACACCACTGTTTTTTTAATATATAAATATCTACGTGTTTCAAGAAGCAAAGCTTCCCTGATCGGGACAAACAATATACTAAAAAAATATGACAAGTGTAAATAAATAATAAAAATGTTCGAAAAATAAATTACAAACATAAATAAAAATTAACAATAAGTGATGAATGTAGGTAAGTAATTAATTAAAAATAGTTTATTAATTGTTATATATTATCAAAAAAAATAAGCATATATCAGAAATTTAAAAAAGATAAGAAATTATGTTTACTATTAATAAAAATAAAATAACAAGGCATAAAAAAAAAGTAATAACAGTTATTATTAATGAATTAATTAAATAACATACTTTGTGTTCACCACATATAATATTCACAACAAATAATAGAGGGAATCCCAATGGCTGGGAGCGTGTCGCTATGTTGAGGAGATGGAGATAATAGTAGCCGGCACTGCGTACCCCATTGGGAAATGCACAAGGGTCCGGCCAGTGTACGTCCCGACAAAAGTGGTATTTTTCAAAAACAAAAATAATAGTAGAGAATTGCAGTGACAGGGATTAGTTTCCACTCCCTCAAAGAGGGAGGTGGGCAATACAGAATGAGATCAATTCAGTTCCACCAGACTAGCGGTAACCCGTTTATAGGTACAGTACTGCATATGAAGCAAGGTAATTAAACCAAAAGTAAAAAAAAACATATACTCGTATCTAAACTAACATTTAAAAGATAAAAGCGAAAGTAAACGAAACATTCAATTAGTTGTCATTAGAAACTAAAGGAAAAAGACACCTTTCTAAAAAGAAAATCGAAACAGAAAAAAACAGTTTGATTGGATCACATTAATCAAATAGCCACAATGATGGCACTTTACCATAGATCCTTAATTTTTTTTTATTATTAAAAAAATAATTAAAATCAAAAATTAAAAACAAAGCACTGTTGGATTGTCTAACTATAGCAATATATACTGCTTACAATCAACAAAACTTATTTAATAACAGAACCTAGTCAAACCAGGCCAAAGTCAAAGAATGTATCGATAGCCGAATAACTGTATTTCAGATTGATTCCAGAAGAGAGTGGAAAGGTACTGGGTAGAAAAGTAGATAATAAAAGTGAATAAAACGGCTGTGGCGTATTGCCAACGAGAAGAATGACATTATTGATCTCATGATACAATCAATCAAGAGATCTGTTAATAAATAAGAAAGGTTCACACGTCATTTTATTTCTTTTATAACCTTCCAATTCTAGTTGTTCCGTATCGGGAACCAAATGACGGTCCTCATAATACCCGTTCTCCTTTCTGTCAAGGTCAGACATGTATTTTAGAAAGAGAGAACACCAGGTCGCTATTCCCGTTCTTTTTTAGGAGGATTCCTTTTCCTTAGGGTTAAAGACTTCTCGATTTACTGCGGAATTCCGGTGAGACACAGTAAAAAGATCCTAAATAGATTGTCAAGAGATTATTTGAAAACACAAATTGATGAAATATCTTCAAGAGACATAAGATTTTGAACTAAAACTTTTAAAAACAATTACATTACATTAAAATTTATTTTAATACATTTTTATTTTATTTTTAAATATCATAAATAAGCCTTTTAACGAAGAATCACCTTTTATAAAAAGGTACCCACCTCATTATATAGTAATAACCTTTTTTAGTCTCTTGTTCTAAAAGTGTCATTTGAATTTCTGCCGACCGAAGAGGAGGGTCATTCCACTTATTTTAAAAACTCGGTTCCAATTCCGAGTTTAGCCACATGAACTCGATTCCTCAAAATCGGTCTTCATTCCTTTCGGTCCGCATAGGTCCGCCGTTCGTCCATAAAAATCGTCCATATTACAGTAATGAATAGGGACGGCTTTCGTTTCTGACTCCAATTCAAAACCTTTGCCGTTTCTTGAGTGTGAGTTCGAAACGAGTGAATCCGGATTTGCGAACTCGGAGTGAGTCCACCGCCTACGGAATCGAATTCATTGGACTCGGCCGGTCGTACCGACTCTATTCAATGCGCCGCTTAACGTGAAATGTCAAAAATGTCAACATATGTATAATGTTTAGTAGCTAATTATGTTTAAAGTAAATAATAACGTAATTGATAACATAATTAATATTGAGTTTTTCTCTTGTTAAAACGTTGCAGATATTAAGTTTTTCTCTTGTTAAAACATCGCAAATATTGACATTTTTTATGAATGTCGTTCGCCGAATTAAGCTGACCGCTGTCATCCGATAGAATCGGAACCGTAGTTAAGTAAGAAGTCATTAACCCTAAGGAAAGAGTTAAGGGATGTTTCTTAAAAAAAAAACGGGAATAGCGCCCCTGATCTCACTTTGCATTATATATTAATAGCAGACTTTAAGAACGAAGAAAGTTTATTAAAAAATATTTGAAACTCGAGGTAGCCCTGATAGTAGATACTAGCAATAATGAAGATCAAATGGTAATGTTCACCATGAATTATGAATTAGTACTTCTAAGAGGTGTCTTACTCGGTAGTCTAATTGAGATCTGCAACATTTGTTTTATGCAGTATTTTGTCAACGGTTCAAATAAGTTCACTCACGAATGGTGCTCGCATACTCGTTAAAAGTTTTGCTGTAACTTGGGTTCGTTGTTTCAAAAAGTGAAAAGTTTTGATGCCAATCTACCGGGACTCCGATTGCGATTGTAACTTTACTGTTGAGCAAAATAGTGAATATTTTGTAGATTTGTTTTTACAGATATGCGTCATTATCGTCTTATTTTTCTGTAACTCCTTTCACCGTTTATCCGCTCTTCATGTCCAATCCGTCACATATGTCCCTTTAATAGCCTTTTTTTTGGATCCTCTCATTCCCAATATGGTTGTACGAGGTTTTGACATTCTTGCGCCGATGGCATTTAATTTTTAGTACATTATTCTACTTTCGTCCTTCCTCTACCAGCCTTATTGCCTTATTGGCATACATACATCGACGTTGGTACGATAATTTCATTATGAACTGCTGGTCTTGCTTCTTTTGACACGATTTTAACATCGACTACTGCATTCAGACGTACGTTTGTAAAATTCTAGCTTTCTCCCTTCTGCCAATATCTTTGCGAGCCTTCCTGTTACGAATGCAACCTTACACTTCATTAAAAAAACTATTACAAATGGAGCAGACATTCCATACGAAAAATCGCGTAACAATATGTTCCAATCTTCGATTACATCGGTATAAAATGCACTTTCCTGCGGAAAGTAGTCTATTAAGTTGAAAAAAATGCGTCATTATTTCACTTATACGTCCATTATTATTCCAATTTTACAGATTATTCCTATCTTACTTATAATAGGTATCTTATTTATAATCCTTTTATATTATACATTATTATTTTGCTCACTTATTTTGAGATTGAACTATTTTTTTTAAATTTTCTTACTCAATTCTCCATCTTCAGGCTATCGAGAAGGAAATTGTATATCCACCCTCATGGGCTATGCTTCTTTTACCACTTTCAGTTTTTACTGTATTCGTGTACAATTTATTATGTTGTCTTGTTTATTTTTCGTGTACTGGTGATGTTTTTATAAATGCTGTATTCGTTTGTATAAGTCCATTTTGTATTTTGTAGATTAATAGGCATATATTATATTCGTACAGTTTTCTGATTTTCTGCAAGTTCATTTCTTGGTATAGTTTTTTTTGTGGGGGTGTCTGGGTTATAATTGAAAAGTTTTTTTATAACTCTATTCTGTATTATTTGTAATTCGTTCAAGTATGTAATTTGCGTGTTTCCCATATTTTCATTAGGTAATTTAGGTGGGACTGGATTAAACTAAAGTATAAAAACCTCTTAACACAAGAGAAGTATTAAGACATTTCGATATATCATAGTCAACTGTGGTTCATGGTTGTAAGTCGACTAAAATGGTGGTACAGAGTTGGATGTTCCAACATTCAACCAACCGGAACCCCTTTTTTCGCTACTTGTCTCATTTTATTATATAAATCTATGTATTTTCCCATAAAATTACCTGCAATCGATGGACACTCAATAAACTACTACGCTATACCAGAGAGGGAATCACAAAAACTGCCACCTTTTTGCAGTAATTTAAACAAAGTTCTTAAATTGATAATTTTGATATCCGATAGATATGATCAATTTAAACAGTGCGTCAAATAGGGCTGGTAGATTTTACAATGACTACAATTCTACAATTCTACAGTGACCAGCTTCTAACCCTGTAAAAATCTTAAGTACGTCGAACTATTGAACCATCCAGAGATGGTTGAGCTGGAGCTCCAAAATAACTTATGAATCTGCTCGATTCTGTGCAAAGGATAGCGGCTCGTCTGTTTAACAAACCGTTGCTAACAGACCAGTCGCCATCTCTAATGCACATACGTAATATTGTTATATTGACTCTATTCTATGGATATTTCAATGGAGAATGCTCGAAGGAAGTAGCAGCATTGATCCTTAGTGCACGTACGTAAAACGAGACAGACACGAGCTGAATACTTCGTTCACGAGAACGGGTCGATTCTCCTACTCATTTATGTGTAAGGCGGCATGGATGTGGAATGAGCTACAGGGCATTTGTTTTTCCTCCTTCATATAAACCGAATCTCTTAAAGACCCGCATTAATAAATCCCTTCCTACAGCCTCTATCTTGACTCGACTCAAAATGCCGTCCAGTCGGATGGTGATATAGTTCCTGAGATCTCTGAGGCGAATGTGTGGTAAAACCATGTATAATCGCGTAAAAATGTTGAGAATCGTAAAGAATGCAATGCTGATGTAAGCGTAATGAGTGAGATTAAGTAAGGGACGCTTAGATAGTTTGGACATGCAGAGCGAAAGAACGAAGAAAGGATTGTAAGGAGAGTAAGCGTAGTGAGCAAGATTAAGAAAGGGACGCTTAGATGGTTTGGGCATGTAGAGCGAATGAACGAAGAAAGGAGTGTAAGAAGAATATATGACGCGAATGTGAATGGAAGAAGAGGCCGGGGACGCCCGAGGAAGACATGGCACGATCAAGTGAATCAAATACTCGAGTCGGGCCATGTCAGATGTCGGAATAACAGAAGAGAATGTATGAGGCGTTGTATGAATGTGAATGAAGCAAAAAGTGTATGCCAAGATCGAGTTGTTTGGCGGTCCGTCCTCTCTGCCTACCCCTGCGGAGAAACGGCGTGATGGTTAGTTAGTTAGTTAGTTAATATATGGCGTGAATGTGAATGGAAGAAGAAGCCGGAGATGTCCGAGGAAGACATGGCACGATCAAGTGAATCAAATACCTGAGTCGGGCCATGTAAGAAGTCGGAATAACAGAAGAGAATGTGTGAGACGTTGTATGAATTTAATACATATTGTATTTTTTAAATTAATTTAGTGGTTAAATTAAAGTTAGTAATGTGTCTAACGGGAGCTTGTTATTCAAAACATTATCCTAAATTTACAGTTAAGGTTATAATATACATATTTAATATATATTTTATTTAATACGTTCCTTTTCTTTTTTTTAATATTATTATTTAACCTTTTTAATTTTTTTTATCATTATTATTTTATTATTTATTTATTTTATTGTATTCATTTCTCTATTTATATTGTATGTGTTTCATGTGATATGGCAGACTGGGTTTGCACTACCCACCCAGTCCTGCTGGATTAAAAAATTAAATATATAATAAAAACATGCGTAAAAAACTTAAAGCATAAATATTTCTCAAGAATCTTACTCAAAAATATTTCTACAATAAACAAAGAAAAAATGTAAACGACAATAATAAATCGCACATAAAATAATATTTCCCAATTATCTAATACAAATAGTTTCTTTCAGCTAGCCAAGTTTTCAATACATTTATTAAATGTTTAGTTTTATTTTTTTTTATTTCAGCGGGAGAAGCAAGAAGTGTTTGGTGGTCCTTCCTCTATGCCTACCCCAGCGAAGAAACGGCGTGATGATTAGTTAGTTAGTTAGTTAGTCTTACACCGTACAGACAGGGGCGCTTTGTGATGTATAACATAAAAAAATATATATAAAAAACGGTTTCTCGTTCAAATTCCAGTACTTCAATTCATCTACTTTTTGTGCTTAATGGAAAATTGCTCAAGTACATGTTTCTTTAATAAATTAAGCTTTAAAAGCAAGTCTTTTTCCAGCGAAAGTTTAACATAGTTTAAAAGCTTTTACAAGTTAATGTTGAGATAAGCTATCTGATGAAAAGTCCGGAATATTTTATCCGATTTGAAAGACTATAAACTAAAAGAATAAAGGTACTCAATTTATTTTTTATAACTTATTGAAGTTTGTAAACCTCATCGTAATATTGAATCATTGAAGAAGATAATATTAACACATCCCAAATGAACCACGATGATATCGGTGTAAATGGCGTAAATTGGACTGGTCTCATTAGCTAAGTTAGTTAAACGGTTACCCCGGATAGGTAGAGGTCCTGGGTTCGAGTCCCAGATGCGACTGAAATCTTTTTAATTTCTGTTGTTTTTTCGGTTTCGTGGTTCATTTGGGATGTGTTAATATTATCTTCTTCAATGATTGAATAAAGGTACGTTCGGTATTGCCTCGATGTAAAGGTTTTTCAATCACTTTACTACCTACCCATTATAAGCAGTTCATGCAAAGCATGTTCAGCACAAATTTCTTAGGCATATAAATTTCAAACTCAAAATTACGATTTAAAATATTAATTATATAAGTTGGATTACTCTGTCTGGCAGCAGAATTGCTTCAGACTTAGTACCTTATATAGAATCATTAACAACCTAATTGACAGCCCTGCCATCCTCGCCACTATTAAATTAAATGTATCGACGAGGAAAACAAGTTAAAGTGTAATATTTTTCAGCAAAACATACTCAACCAACTATCAGTCTCATTCATTAATCATTTGACGGCCTCCATGGTCGAGGGTAAGCCTCTCGACTACGAATCCGAAGGTCGCGGGTTCAAATCCCGGCGTGCGAAAGTAAATTTTATTTAATTAATTTATGCTGTTTCACAATTAATTAATTAAAAATAATATATAGTACATTTGCGCACGTTCCAGAGTGGTAGATACTCTCAGTATCGCCCTGGTGAAAGACCACCATTCAGAATTGAAACGTTGCTTGAAATGGTTTTTAACCGTGTTTGGTGACCAGATCTGAATATCCAGGTATTTCCCCCACCTTCCTCTTCCCCTTCTCCTTCCCCTCCCAATACCTTCAGCCTCACAACATTTCCCAATTGAGGATTCCGTAGTCTCACTGGCTCCAGACGGTTGGGTGCAGTTAAGACTCTTGTTCGGTATTTATGTAAAAAAATAAATAGGATGCATGATCTGGGCAACAGGTTTGAAGATGTTATTAATGTATTTCCTGACTCCATTTATATAGTAACGCGTCATCTATACCAGCACTTTGATGAATCCTATATGTAATATTATAGATTGGATAATGCAGCGTTAATGATTTCTGTTATAATATTGTTTTGCTTTTCCATTGTATGTCACTGTTAAACGTTTGAAAAAGATTGTTCATTACTTTATGGTTTAGAATCTCTATGTACTTGTAATTTTCGATAGCTCTTTATATTATGTTCTAAAATCCATTTAAAAATACAAATGCGCGTATAATCAAATAAATAAATAACATTACTTGAAAGCAGTATTTTTTTTATGAGAATTTCTCACAAAGGTCCCAACTGCTTCCAACAATCCGGAGTCAGTGGAACTATGGCATCCCCAAATTGGGGTAAGATGTGAGGCTGGAGGGAGTGGGAAAGAGAAGTAAATCGGGAAGAGGAAAGTTTCGGAGTACTTGACAATGTTTATCTGGTCACCAAAATCAGCTAAAGCCAATTAAAGCAACGTTTCGATTTTGAATGGTGGTCTTTCACCGGTGCGATACTATATATTAATAAAATATGAAATAACAAACATATTATTTGAGCACTTCAGAATGGCACGCCCACTACATTTAAATTCATAGTCGGGGGTTTTAACCGCTCAACCACGGAAGTTGTAAGTGCTGTATATGGGGGTGTTTCGTTGTTAAAAACTTTAAAATCCGAGTAAACTTTGGTAAAATGTTTTTAAAAATACATTGCTTTCACCAATGTGTTTTTAAATTATAGATAATGGAAAAATATGGCAAAGAAAAACAAGATCGTTTTAATTACCAGTTTTTTTTAATAAAATGTTCACAATAATTTCCCCATCGAACCTCATCAGTAAACAAAACAAGAAAATGAATAAATATTTCAATTTATTTTTTACATTAACCCCACACAGAAGACCCTGAGTTAAGTTTCTCTCGAGGCCTATCTTTGGGGATGCTATGTGGAGGGATGAACCTAGGTTTTCTTGAAAAGACGCATTTTGAAAAAGGGAGGACCTACAGAGACAAACAAATAATTCCACATCCACAGCCGAGCTCTAAATATCGCGATCGGTTTTTTGGGCTCCAGATTAGAGGTCGTTGCCAAATACAATAATGTGGCGCCCGTGTGATTTTTACAGGTTTATCAGTTGTGTATTATTGAAATATCTGCGGGCCTCGTAGAGGATAACTTGACCCTGGTTTCGACGGAGTGATGGAGCTCCCGTGTATGAACTGGTCACTTAGACTTGCACCAAGCAATGGAAGGTTTGTCGGGAAGAATGCTTCCTTTTTTATTACTCCTCGCATCTTTGTGTGCCTGAAAACGGCTTTTATAGCATCATGAATTGTAAGATTTTTTAAAAATTTGATAGTCGTTGTTAAATAAAGGAGAATATATGACGCGATTGTGAATGGAAGAAGAAGCCGGGGGCGTCCAAGGAAGACGTGGCACGATCAAGTGAATCAAATACTTGAGTCGGGCCATGTCACAAGTCGGAATAACAGAAGATAATGTATGAGACGTTGTATGAAAGTAAATGAAGCAAGAAGTGTATACCAAGATCGAGTTGTTTGGCGGTCCGTCCTCTCTGCCTACCCCTGCGGGGAAACGGCGTGATGGTTAGTTAGTTAGTTAGTTAGTCGTTGTTACAGAAATTAATAATAAAACTTATTTATTTGATACACACATTACTAAACAACAACATTTAAGAAAGCTTTGACTGCCCAACTTGGATCAAATCCCGTTTTAGGACAGTCAAATTGACAACTTTACTTGATATTAAATGGCATTATACAAAAATAGAAGGAAAAAGAGCTAGTATTGGCATAGTATGATAATATAATATATCCAGAAAAAAGTATAATAAAAAAGTTTAAACATATGTGAAGAAAAGTTTTTAAAAAAAAATTGTTTATACCAGATAATTTGAGTATAGAATAATAATTAATATATGATAAAAGTTAAGTTCAAAGAGATAATAAAATATATAGAGTAATCGTTTACGTATACCAGATAATTTGAGTATAATAATTGGTCAATACAATATTTTAGTAACCAGATTTGAGTAGACAGAAAAATCTCAATCCATCTGTGAATCTCTCACAATCTTTCCATATTTATTGATAAACATGATACAAACCAGAGAAATGAAATAGGTTCATGGTTCATCCGCTTTAACGATACGGCCTGATGAATGGCTGTGTTGATAGCCAAAAGCTGTGTCCAAAAATCCATTTAAAATAAGATAATCGGCCAATACTGAAAGACGATATACCAGGAAGTACTCAACTTTTAAGGCTTTGATGTTGAAGTTATTCACTTAACGCCATCTAGGCGTTTAATTAGAAGCTAATGAAATAAAATTTACATTATTGAAGACCAAATAATCGCTTACAAACATTAAACTAATGAATTCTCTCGCCATTTGCTTGGCGATATTATTATGCTACTAAAGACCAAGTTGGGAAATGTTCAACGAGTTTGGAAATTTCATTTCCTCTTGAAGAAGTTAGTTTTGTCTCGGTGGGGAATCAAAAATATTCGCTTCAAAGGGTTTTGCCTGTATTATAATATAATATTGTATTGAAATAATTTATATGGTATCATCCCTGTCCCGGGAGAAACGGTTAATTTCAACTTACATTTTCTGCCGACTAATGAGGATACATAACTTTAGAATGGAAATCCAAATTTACTAATCTAACGTAGAAAAAAATATTGTTTTTTTTTTTTTTTTTTTTTTTTTTTATTCTTACTACATAGTTTTAACACAATTTATATCTATGCACTTATAACAAACGTAAAATAAAAAAATCTGTAATGTGCATTTGTGTATAATAGCTTTATAAGTAATTACCAATTTAAGGATATTGAAGTTTTTGCTCCAAACGTATGGTAAGTACGTACATAACTTAACTAAATAACTAACCATCACGCCGTTTCACCGCAGGGGTAGGCAGAGAGGCCGGACCCCCCCCCCCGAATAACTCGATTTTAGCATTCACTTCTTTTGGGGCGAGAAATAGACGACACGCTGATGTGGTCTTTCCAGATCCTGAAGCCGGCCGACGAGCGCCACCTGGCGTATGGGCAAACCAACACCGAGCGTCCCGTTACGCAGCCCAGGGGCGTCACCAACAAAGACAAAGAAGATTGGAAGAAAGGATCAGTACCCCCGGCCCCGTCCTCACCCGCCGCCCAACTTCACATAACTCCTATCATTCGTATTAGCGTCTTGCAATATATCGTAAGGAATAAATACAGATAGCTTCTATTTTTTTTCAATTAAACATGTATGAAAACTTAGACCAAGCCGTATTTAGTTTTGATAATTTAACTGCATCCTTTATATGGTCTATAAATAATATGTAATGATAGTGTCCAAAAAAAAAAAAATGTCATAGATTTAATATAGGAATAATGTAAGAATAGGAAGTAAGATTTGTAAAGCGCCCTTGAGGTGATTTTTCACAAAAACGGCGCTATAAAAATCATCCGAATATTATTATTATTCATTCACAATAATACAACGTCTCATACATTCTCTTCTGTTGTTCCGACTTCTGACATGATTCGACTCAAGTATTTGATTCACTTGATCGTGACATGTCTTTCTCGAATGTCCCCAGCTTCTTTTTCCATTCACATTCGCGTCATATATTATCCGTACACTCCTTTCTTCGTTCATTCGCTTTACATCCCGAAACCATCTCCAAGCGTCCCTTTCTTAATCTTACTCATTACGCTTATATCAGCCTTGCATTATTTACGTTGGTCATAAGATATGGTCAAGGCCCGAATAATATTCCTGCAACTCCCTTTAACGGTGTGATCGTGAAGGTGACGAAAGACGTGCTCTCAGTGTAAAATCGAACATTCTCAGCAGAAGATTTTGCCTTTGTAATCGCTGTGAAAAGGATTCTCTTCCTTGCCTTCTGCGCAACGTTGTGAATGTGCGGGCAAAGGGTAAACTTTAAAAAGCGCAGTATGCAAATACTTCGTGTACAGTACAAAAACGCCTTTCGCATAATGTTTAGCCTCCCCAGATATTGCATCGCTTCCAGTGTGTTCACGGAAGGGATAGTTTCCGATTTCGCAGCACTTATAAGATCCAGGGTGGCTGAAATAAGGGAAAGAATAAACAGTCCCAAGGAATATCTTCATCATGATGGCCCGCATCAGTCCATCCTCCAGCATCAACGAATACTAGAGAAAAAATATTAGCCCCTCAAAATTTAAGGGCTTAAAGGTTTATTTTCACGTACTTACTTAATTTTTGTATTTATGTTTATGTGTCATGTATCATTCCTTATTATCATTATCATTTTGTTTTTAAAATTTTGTAAATATTTTATATATTTTTATAACTATTGTATATCTATTTTATATGGAATGTGTGGGACTGCACTAGCCTCCCCACAAACCGGAATAAACATTTATTCTTATGTTATTATTATTATTTACGAATCTCAACATTTTCACACGATCTTACATAGTTTTACCCCAAATACGCTTCAGAGATTTCATTTCTAGAGCATTCAGTCTACTTTCATCCTTCCTCTGCCAGTTACATGCCTCACTGCCATACTTAACTTCATCAAAATAATATCGATCAGTTCATTTTGGGTACAAAATTCAGCGTAATTAAAAAAAAAAAAAAAAATTAACCTATTATTCAATCTGTATTTTTAATTCATCGAATTTGGCGAAAACAAATTATCCTTCCAATAGTTTTTTTTTAATACCTATTTCAGGTCATTACCTACTGTTTTTGATAAATTGGGTAGTGTTTTTTCAAATAACGTTTTCCAATTAAATCATTTTTCCTCCCTTAGACTTTTCTGAACAAATAGGTTCTCCGAATCGTATATCCGTTCCGCTATGTTACCGCATGAGATAAAAGAACTGCACTTAAAATTTATATTATAAACAGTAGTAAAATTACGAAAATTATTGATTTCAGCACAATACACGTGGGAAAAAGCTCTGAATTTTTGTTTTCACATTTTCAAACAGTCATTTCGGGTTCTCATAAGATCACCTTGTGTTTTCTAAGCAAAGGTTTTGAAATGAAGGCATTATAAACTTCAAAATTGGAACAACAACAGTCGGCGTACACTACCGCATATCCGGTCTTGGTTATCAGGAAGTGGAGGAAGTACACCTCGGCTACATAAACAATGTTAACAACATCGTTAGCGATTAGTGCCGCGCTGCGCCGCTAATGGCGCTAGTTTGCCGAAAGCTAGAACCTCCCGGACTTCCGTTTCCGCCGAACTCACACCTCGCAACTACCACCTCGCCTTCCAGCCACTTCCGGCCGCTTCCGGCTCCTGTGCCGTAAGATATTAGGGCGGGAAATTGACTTATCTCAAAACATTGGGTTTGCCAATTAATCGAATATGTTGGAAGAACGGAAGACGGAGGGCAGCGGGCAGCGGGGAGAAGGGGAGACTGCGGAAAGTGATGAGGATGAGTCAAGGAATCTGGGGCGTCCTGACCCACTGTACTGCTGCCAATTGAATCAACGTTATCACGTTAAATCACGCTCTAATTTAATATATTTTACTAAATATACTTAACCTAGCCACTTCTAGGTAAAGTTGCAAACAGGGGTGGATTAAGCGGCAGGCGGACCAGACCACCGCCAGGGGGGCTCGAGCTCTATAGATTCCAAATTATAAACATTCACTAATTAGTTTAATTTTTAGTTTAATTTTTTTTTTTATATTTTATTTATTCTGTTTCTAATTTACTAAGAATACTGCAGACGTATTGGTCCAAGGACATTTACATTGATTTTTAGCCTTTTTTGTAATGCAAACAACTTTCATAACTCTCTTGTTTGCATCTCTAAGAAATAAGTAAATAAATAAAATAGAAATAAATAAATAGCAAGTAAATATTTCTAGAAAATTCAGTATTAGAGTTAAGTAACACCTAAGGTGTTAAAAAAATAACAAATATTCTGAATTTGATAATCAAATTTTAGAAACCAATCATTCTTTTAACATAAATAAAAGTTTTAAAATTTTCCATACAACCGGTTTACAATTAGACAAATTTGAAATTTTACAAAACAGAAAAAGCGTTAATTGTGAATTAAATTTAATTAATAATAAATAAAAAATTAGCTATCTCTTCGATTTGTTTTCATTTTAATACTAACAAAAATAATAATTTATTTTTTAATTTCTAATATAAATTAGTTAGTCAATGTTTTATTATATGTTTTTATCGGCATTTTTGATTAACTGCTTACCTACTTTAATCAATTTTTGTTTATGTTTATAATTTGTGTATTCCTACACTTTGGTTTTCAATTTTTGTCATTTGCCTATACTTAATATTATCATTTTTAGTATTCTATATATTCCTGACGAAGAAAGCATCTGTGTATATTAATAAAGTGATGAATAATGCAAATTATTTTTTAAATTAATTTATATATAAATAAAAGATACAATATTGAATAAGTATAATATTTTTTTTTATTATTCAAATTGCACAAATATTTATAAAATTGGTGATTATTAGTGTAATTCATTATAAATGTACCGTTTATGCAGTGTATATAAAATGCCAAAAACCCCGTAAATGCTTTAATTTATGCTTTTTTTCCTTTTTTAGAAAGGGGCTCTCCCCACGGGTGAGTTCCCAAATAAGTTTGTGTGGTTCGCTCGACTGTGATGACGTCCTCGAGAGTAAAATTCTGGTACAAACATTTTTATTTGAGCCAGAGTCTCACTGTTTTATTTTAGTGACGCAAAGCATCTACGCGTCTCTAAGGAGTGGTAATTAGTCATAGCCAAAATATAAGTAGCGTGGTGTGGCCAAGGGTCACGTAATGTCCGTAAAAAACTTAATATAAACTTTACAAGAAACTAATTTTAGGAGTATATTATAAGTTCCATTAGAAAAAATGTATTTGACATTCATAATAGTACTCTCTCTATAAACATGAGAATTTATCAATTAGGAAGGTATTAATTTAAAAAAGGAAACTGGAAGGATTATATAAATAAATAAATAAACAATTTTTAGTACTTACATACCCACTATTATTAGTTTTAATTTATTTATTTTTGGGAAAACTAACAACAAATCCACACTTTACATATAATAATAAAAACAATAAATCAAGCCAATTATAAATTTTCCACTGCTGATGATAAATACTATGAGTAAAGTGTGACAGTATATAGTTTTAATTCAGTCAGCTTAACTATGTCAGTCGGGGGAGGAGAGGGTGGAGTGAAACATAGGAGTGGGATAAAGGTACAAAAGACAAGAGTAGATGGAAAGGTGGTTTAAGTTATCAAATATTAAAAGAGAGGTGGATACTTTTATATGAGTATAAGCAACAACGGTTAATAATAATTATTACTTACTTATCTATGTAAATGGTAAATAATGTAGCATAAAAGTAAATGCGTTTTACAAAATGAATTCTTCGTGTACATGTATCGTGGAGCATCTACGTGATTCTGGTATTGTGCATCTCAGAACCGCCTAATGACAGTGTTGCTTTGAAATGTAAACAATGTTGTTCATTATATATAATATCCCACTCCCTTCAGCCTCGTTACCAGTGACGGTTTTTAATAAAGAGCGATTGCGCAGTGAACTCGCATTAAAAATATGCGAACAAAAGACAAACTTACATTACAATATAAGAAATCCACGCGACCGAATGATACAGTCGAATAGCAACGCGATATTCCGATAGGTGCCGTGCTGAATCAATTCAGCACATATGGGCTCACGATCCCAGGCCAATACTTCATACAAAAAACAAAACGACACAATCCCCCTGACGGTGAAATTAAAAAACCCCAGCCAAACCATGTTGAAGTTTGTTCAAGACAAGTGACCTCAGAAATTTGACGAATGTCACCGAGATGGCCCCTCGTCACTGTGCAGGCCAGCTGAACTTTGCTCAATAAGGATGCAAGATAAATGTTTTTATTTTACTTTTTGTAGTTAGTAGTAAATATTTGTAAGTTTAATTTTCTTGTTCCTGCATTTCTCTAACCGTTTACTTTTAATGACATCTGTAAATCTACCAGTAAAAGAATAGATTATAATGCATACTTTTGTTTTCTATTATTATCACGATAGCCTAACCTAACCCGATATTTTAATTAAAATTAAGTGTTTATTGTTTATTGTCATGGAGCCCCGAAAAGATTGCATATTACAAATGGTTCTCTATTAATTGTTTTAGGGATGAAACTGGGGTTCCGCGACCATTCCATCGTTTATTAGAGTTCCGTAGCCAAAAATTCTGGAACCGCTATTTATAGGCTAGGGCCTATTTATCTATCTAAGGACATATTTAGGCCTTAAAGGCCTCCAATCGGCTTAATCCTTTTCTGGTTGCAAGTGATTTTTTTGTTAAACAGCAGGATTTAAAAATATAATATACTGTCCCTATAATATCTATCACTCTAAAGAGAAACCGATGAAAGTGTTATTTGGGCGTGTCTGTGTGCCCGACTAAAAGTCGAATTTCCCTTACCCATTTAATTGAAATTGATTAAAATAATTAATGACGAAAATCTTCTTTGAACGAATATTTTTTTCGTCCTCTCCCGGGCCTAGGAGTTGAAAGGTCTCATGTAAATTGGCGACATCAGTTAACAAATCACATTTTATCTGTTCATTAATATGACATATGAATAAATTTAATATCTTGGTTTGTCGTAGGGATTCACAAAAAAGAACAACTAAATTTCAAATAACCACAACTCGCATTTTTTTTAAATGGTTTTTTGATGAAACAGTATTCGGGTACACTCGTATTCGGGTGATTTTGTAGCAGGTTGCTGGCAGCAAGTTGCGAGGCGCCGTATTTTTCTAACTGTGCTCGTTTGCCAAAGCAGTAACTTTTCGGAAATATTTTTCTTCATTATTAAAATATTGGTCTATAGTTACGTTATGTCGTTATTAAAAACAAACAATTAGACACACCTACATTTAACCTCGGTCACGATTTTAATGCCTACATATTTACAAGTTATTGTTTATAATATGTATGAGAAACGATGATATGTTTTCCTTGTAGAAACGAATTGATAAATTTTCCAAAAGCGATGTAGAGAGACATCTATGAGAACTTTTTTCGTCCCTGTGATGTTTCCTATTTATTAGAGGAAATTGACTGAGTCTCGGCTACCTAATACTTGTAAAATATTCCGACAGATCTTTCAAAACTAGGAAAATAGAATTCATGCGTTGATAGAGATATCGGGAAAAAGGCGTTACTGAATAAATAATATGGAAATTATTTTTTTAAGGTAAAATAACTGATTTCGTGATAGAATTGTTTAGTGATTTCTATCTTTGAAAATGTGGTGGACTTTATTTTATAAAACAATGTTTATCACCATCTAACGTTTAACGACCAAACTAAAATTTCAGGCTTGGGAAAAATGGACGCCGTAGACGAATTATTTATTAAGGGGAAGAGGGACGTCGGAGAATTATTATTTATTAATTCAAAATAATGATAGTATTATTACGCAATACGATAAAGATAATGTTTTTAAATAGAAAAAAAAATTTTAAATTTGCATATTCTTTGTATTTATCAAAATCTAATCAGAAATATTACTTTTTCTGGCCGTCCCATTGTAGATTTAAAATATTTAAATATTTAAAATACGAATATGATTTTTACAGCAGAGAAAAGTATTTTTAATCCTTTATCGTTGGGTTTTTGTAAATAAATATAACCAAAGATTTGTAATCCGCATTACAAAAAAAACATTAAAGTTACGTAGTGTTCACAAAAAAATTAAACCACACACACTGTTCTTTTTTTAATTTATCTTATCGACAAGTTACAGAAAAACCTTCACAGCATTTTTTAAAGATATTCAACTTTGTAAATATTTTTGCAAAACATGCGTAGAACCGTCAGAAAAGTGTTATTCTATAGTGTTTTTCTGATTATATTTTGATAAATGCTAAGCCCATGCAAATTTAAAAAAAAAAAGGAATTAAAAATTTTTCTCTTTAAAAACACCATGTTTATCGTATTGCACAATAATATTATCATTATTTTGAATTAATAAATAATAACTCTCCGACATCCCTCTCCCCGTTAATTCGAAAGAATGATAATATTACTACGCAATGCGAAAAATACAATATTATTGAAAAAGAAAAATATTTATTCCATTTTTTTTTCAAGAAAGGTCAATATTCCCGAGTTGCGAATAACCTCGCAATATTTAAAAAGATCGTACTACCATCGCAGTAAGCGGAAGATGTTGCTGGTATCGTGATGGAGGACTGCCGAGGAATTGAACTCACTACACCAGGGTGAGACCCAGATGCGATGATAATTCAGCCACTGACCGGTCACTTTTAAAATTTACACAGGCTTAGAATTTATCAAATCAAAAACATGACCTTTTTCCTGAGCGTCCTACGTTTGTTTTACAAAATGTCTTTAGATGTTGAATAACTCATAAATGACGAGAAGAAACAAAAAAAAGAATAGTAATAGGGTGCATTTTCATTTTTTCATAACACAAAATTCATTAAATTAAATGCGGTTTACAAACGATCCGATAAAGGATTGTAACTGTTCTTATCCATTTTGAAAAATTATTTTTAATATTTCGTAAAATATACATCGGACGGTCAGAAAAAATCATTTTTCTCGTTTAATTTTTACAAATGCTACGTAAATTTAAAAAAGATAAATAATAGATATTTTTATCATTAAAAACACTGTGTTTATCGTATTTCGTAATAATATTATCATTATTTCGAATTAATAAATAATCTCTCTCCGACGTCCCTCTCCCCGTTATCAAATGTAATTATTGCCCGTCATGTTCATCCCAGTAGTAAATAGGTGGGATACCAATCTGGGTTTCTGTATTCTGAATCATGTTTTACTTGGTACTTTTTTACGTCAATACCGTAGAAATATGACACCTCCAGCTCCTCACATTTCCCATATTGAAATGGTATACTAGCGCCTCTAGTGGTCCGCATTGTCGAAATTGGGTTTTTCCACACATTTTAATAAATTTTCTGTGAAATTCATATATTCTTAAAAAATAATATAGAAATAGATTTTTTTTTTTTTAAATACATTATGTAACCCACATAAATGATTTTACTCATTTTTTCCTCATAAATGAAAAAATATTAATGAGGCTATTAGGTTTTTACTAACAGTCATAAGCCTCGCCGCTCGACGCTCGCGCTCGGTCTGGAGGTTTATTTAATAATTTCTGAGAATATTTTTTTATCTTCTTATTTTTAGACTTCTTTTGGCTTAACATGTGTAAATTCATATCATTATTTATATATGCTTTAGGGAGGAAATTTAAAAAAATATATATGTATTTAAAACACATACCTAATATAAATAAACTAAAATATAATAAGAATTTTGTTATGTTCATTGGAAAGAAGTCTAAAAATAAGAAAAGAAAAAAAATTATCACAATTTATTATAAAGGTGTTTTATTCTCTTTCTAATCCACCAAATCGAGCGCGACTGGCAAGCAGCGAGACTTATAACTGTTACTACAAACCTAATTGACACTTTAATCATTGAATTTTAGATTTCTATAATTTATTAAAAATATATTTCACCGAAAATGTATTCAAATGTATTGAAAAACAATTCGTGCAACTCGGTCCACTAGAGGTCGCTAGTGTAGCATCTTGCCATCAAATGTCAAGAGCTGGAGGTATTGTCATTTTAGAGTAATTGCTACAAGCAATAAGCATCTGTAAAAATTCACGTTAAAAGTAGATCGTTCCACATCCGTGAATACTATCTAATAGTGCTGGAAATGGAAAAAGAATAGACAAAAAAAGATTTTTAAACCGTTAATAAAAACAATTGGTAATAATGTATTTATTAAAAGATTTTTTTTTCAGAAGCAGCTAGGAACCTATTAAATTCCGTGTATATTAATCTATATATTTTTTCTTATAATCATTTGCCAAATTATTCAGAAAATTATTACAATTGAATCGGCACCTACCTTCAAATGGTACTAAGTTTATGGTCGGGAAAAACTAATTAACTCCAATGAGTTGTGAACAATTTCACAGAATATTAATAAATCGTTTCAAACAATATAAAAATTGAAATTGGGTAGGGGTAAATAAAATAATTTAAGTAAATCGTCTCAACGTGGCCTAAACGCACTTTGAAAATGGTTTTAAACGCCGAAACAGCTGTCTAAAGTAAAAAACTAAATTACTTGCGTAGTTTAATAATAATATTCGTAGATTTAATTAATAAGTAAAAAATATATATATATATTAAACAAACGAGGGGGTTTGAATTTTTTTAATTAACTCCACGCAGCAGGCCCTGGTACAAATAATTTCCCTCAGATTCTATGTTATTTTAGGGAAGCTTTGTGGTACAAATAATTTCCCTCAGATTCTATGTTATTTTAGGGAAGCTTTGTGGTACAAATAATTTCCCTCAGATTCTATGTTATTTTAGGGAAGCTTTGTGGTACAAATAATTTCCCTCAGATTCTATGTTATTTTAGGGAAGCTTTGTGGTACAAATAATTTCCCTCAGATTCTATGTTATTTTAGGGAAGCTTTGTGGACGGTTTTTTAAGGATTCCTATCCTAGGAATAGAAGTTGTGGAAAGAAAAAGGGTATGGGAGGGAGAGGTGGTAGGAATCTGGGGTCCAGTGTGTCCAGGGGTGACGGACGTATGAATCTATCCCTCCCATTGCAGTACAAGGCGATGGGTCTAGATAGGTCAAATGGTCTCCCCATACTGGGCTCTCCTGATCCGCCCCGCCACGCAGTTGGTGGGTAGACGCATTCGCCCCCAATAGGACAAACCTCACACCATGAATCCGGGCACCCCTGCCAAGTCACCAAACGTAGCGAACCACTTGGGGTGACCTATGGCAGAGATGATAGTTTCGGGTGCGGCGGTACCCACACCCGCCTCCCAAATTGAGCACTCCACTAATTGGACGGTCGTAAGTGAAATGGAAAAGCGATACATGATGTCAGGAAGAACTTCTGACATCATGCATCATGTATGACGGTCATCTCCAGACAGGCTTCCACTAAAACACCCAACACAAGACAAGATTTACAGAAAACCTACTAATACCACAACCCAACAAAACAATATTTCACAAAGGGACCTTACTATATGGCAATTACAGTATACAACAACCTTCCACGTAACACCAAACAAACGAGTCCCAGATGCGACTGAAATATTTTTAGTTTCTGTCCTTTTGTCCGGTTTCATCTTTCATTTCGGTTATGTTAATATTATCTTCTTCAATGATTAAACACACTTCTATTTAAATCATCACTAAAAACATTCCTTCTGAACCAATGTTAGTTTCATATATAACTTATTTTTGGATTTGAGGCCAAAATACCCATCCAAAATGAATTATATATATACATATATATTTTTTAAATTAAAGGTTTAGTAAATATCTAGTACGGATTAGAAGAAATTTATTTATTTTTGTTTTAAATTATGAAGTCGCCATGAAAAAAAAATCAACTCTCATAATTTTAGAGGCAACTTAGAATATTATTTGCGGCTTTATCGTATTTTTTTAATAATCATATTTGCTATGTAAATATGATTAAGTAAATAAAAATATAAAAACAAAACATTTAAAAGAAAAGCTTTTTTCGGGTCGATATTTTAAAGTATCTACAGCAAATTTGTGCTCCAACGTAAATTGGTCGTTTTTAATTTAATTTAAAGTCCACCATAATGCTTATTTTAATATTTTTTAATTGTATATGTCATTATGTTATCAAAGTAGATCGGTAAAACTTTTTTTTAAATCATAATTGTTATAAATGCCTCTAAAATCGCCAAAAATCAATTCCTTCAATGGCCAATATTTCATAATCTAAAACAAAAAATAAATAAAAAATACTTCTCTTGCGTACTAGATATTTATTAAATCTTTAATTAAAAAAATATGTCATTAGGTTTAGGTGAGTATTTTGACCTCAAATACAAAATTAAGTTTTCTATGAAACAGGGCGCGCAGCCGTTCCTCTTAAACGAATACTTCCGGTAGGCCGTTCTTCCTAACCCTACTAAGCAACTGTTGAGCCGAAATTTTGCCTCAACACTGTTCAAATGCACTAATTCGCTCTCTTCCCAACGAAATTCTCGATCAAATTAACGATCAATTTACGATATCGATTTTTGTGGATTAATATCCCCTCAGCAGAAGACAAGTTATAAAAAGGGTCAACAGGGTGAACAAACGTCACCGAATTTTCGAATGTCGTTATTGGTTTACGATCTTTTTACGCGATTCAAATATTGAAAGACAAAGATTTATTTCCGTTTTCTAATGTCAAAACACGATTATTGTATGTTTTAAATAAAGCTGAAGAGACCTCAACTTATTTTAGTAATTATTAGGAACGTTTTGTCTTGTTTTTTCACTCATCGAGAAACGTTAAATGTCAAATCTACGAAACGGACAATGTGCTTTTGCGACATTAGTAAAAGTCAAACTAACACTTCATTTTCAACATATTTTTGAGACTCACTTTGTAAAATGTTGGTTTATGTATTAGTTTTTAAAACAAATTATATGTATTCATAATAAATACAATTTCAACTCATTTATGTTAATTTTACATTTGAAATTTTTTACTTTGATCTCACTTTATTCTCTTAAAAGTGGGCGGTTACTAGGCGGGATCCTCCATAGATAATTTAGGATAAAAAATGCTTGGAAACAGGCAAACAGAGTGAATACTTAACAAAACACTTGGCTGATCGGGGACTCAGATTGATCAATCGAAAAATTGGGAAGAACAGTCGTTAGATCTAACTTCTCTATGCTTTAGACGTAAATATGTTTTTTTTTTTTTAATTTTTTTTATTTATATAAACATATGTGTATTTCGTGGGTTAAATGTAAGAGCTTTATACTTTTCTCTGTGCAATAAATATTTTTTAATTACAATTTGAATTTATTAAATAGAAACAGCGGGTCCATATATTTGATTGGCTCTTTGAAGGCTTTATTTCATTTTACGACATTGGATTCATTAAAATATGCTTAGACATTTCTATCTCTTTAGTGGGTAACACGTTTCAACCACTCCATTACACTTATTCGTTCATTTAAGACGAGAAACGTGAACTTTCACCTGACAATACCAACTACCGGCACCATTGGCATTCACCGCTCAGTGCTCACTCAGTCCCCGTACAGTTTGTTTGATTCCTATACACGCCACATACACAGGTATACCTGGTACCTGACACATACAACTATAGCGATGGTGCTATCGGCAGTTGTATTCGTGGTGGCGGATAGCGGAACATCGCTTGCTGAAGCTGAGTTGTAGTTCCCAAACCGGTTGTCAGTTATAAACCGGCCTTAGAAAACGACTCACGTGTTGTATTTTATGATACCTTTGTACGACTTCTGTAAAATAGTGCAGTTTCGAGTTTTTAAAATATGCCAAGTGTACAGTTATGGTTATTTTGGGGTGATTGTGAATCTAGGTGACTTGGAGAGGTTTTTGTTTCATTTGCGGATAAATATTTTCAATTCCTTCATTAGATATATTAAAAAAACGCTTTGTTTTTTTTTAGTTTCGCACGACTCTTAATTTATGAACAAAATTACACTGAGGTTAAATAATTTCTGATAAACAAATGTGTTCAAAGTCCATTTTATAACAGTGAAGTTAGAAAAAATAACCCGATGACTAAAAAAAAAATCAATTTCACTGATTTAACTAAATGACTAACTCTCTCGCCATTTCTGATGGTGAGAGAAGTAGCTTTATTCACATTTATACACCATCTCATACATACATTACATACTACCCTGTTTTTCCAACTTTCGACATATTGTCTTCACACGAGTGTTTTATTTACTCGATCGAATAATGTGCCCCTTACCCCCCTTTCTTCGTCAACCCGACCAAAGTATTTATTTGACTTAATCGTACCATCACTGACTTTCCTGTAAACAAAAATGATAAAACAAAAACAAGCATAAATTTAAAAAAAAAACGGTTTACGTAACACGAAAAAATCAGTTTAAATTAGTGATCAATTTTTAGGCATGTTGAAAATTGCTTGAAGCTATGCGTCCAAATTTTTTTGTTTAAAACTGCGAATTTCGAACGTCTACGAACATATTACAAACTTTCCTTGAAAACTTGAAGTTTTTATGAACTTAAAATATGTATTATTATTTATTTCTATTCAGATCTAGTAAAAAACGTAATTATGCACATACATGAAAAACCCTGGATAGAAAGAAAAAAACCGAAAAGTATGCTCAGAAAAATAGAAATGACACATGTGGTTTGTTTCTTAATTTGCTATAGGTATGAAAAAGGTCACAGCGTTTCTTTAAATTCTAGATTCTTTAATTTTTTTTTCAATTATAAACATGTTGTGTTTTATTAAATATTTTTTAAACTATCGCTTACGCCCTAAGGATTATTTATATTAGCGCGCTCGCTCTCTCTTCCGTATTAAGATAGCTTCTTTTCAAACAATGTTCAGTTTCCGCTCGGAGGGTATTGGTGTGTCTTAATCGTGGGCAAATACGGATGGTGCCAAGGCCATAAGGTACATTTTCGCATATCTGCATTCTTAGAATTATCTTTGTGCGACAGTTTCCTCATTCATGAACGTGGGTATACTGAGTTTGAGTTTTAAATTCCAATTTTTAACCAGAATTGTTGAAAATTTATGTGATGCAACGTATCAAACTTTCCTTTGCGTTTAAATTAGCAAAATATGTTAAATTCACAGGAGTTCCACTTTCGCTGGGTAATGTCATGTTTGTATTCATACGTTTCTAGTAAAGTTTTGAAAGAAACGTTGTATTGCTTCGTTTGTCATTAAAATTAGCTGAGGAATTTATATGCGGTGACGTGATGGCAATTGTTTGAAAATAATAATATTTCATTTAGGTACGCGATTTGCTTTAACAATACCTTGTTGTATAAGTATTAGTGCAAAGGAGACGGTCATAAAATACGATTTAGAAAAGAATAAAACGTCCAATAAAATGTTAGCAAAACGTGCAAAAACCCAACTACTTGTCTTCTTATTCTGGTAATGTAAATACAGGGTTACTCAAAATTATGGATTCAATTTCGTGCCGCTATATTTCCTACATTATACTGTATATTTGAATGATCTACATAGCAATTGATAGAGGAGGTCCGAAAGTTTAGAATCCCACCGTTAGATCTCTCATAGTTACGAAAACGACCGCTTGAGTGATCGCCCCGCCAAGCAGCCATTTCGCGTCAGTTGTGAACAAAATGGCTACTATACGCGCTTACAGGGCGCTGTTCGGCCTCAATTAGATTAGATCCCTGAGATGCAGCACCTCGCAGATGTTCGCAGAGGGAAGGGTGCATGGGTTCGCTGCTTTGATGCGCCACAGAATAGCCGGGATGAGTCAGCGCTACCGGAGATCGGAAAATACTCTTGTCCAGGCTGTCGCCCAGTGGCAGGGCGCGCCCCTACATCGTAGATGGAGAATTTCCCTCAGGCCACTGTAGCATAAGTGCTAAATATGTTATTTTAATTCTATTTTATTTTTATTTATTTTTTATATTCTATTTCTACATCTTGTAATTTTTATTTATTTTTTAAATGTATTCTTTTCATATGGCAGACAGAGTATTACACTAACCGCTTTGTTCTGCTGAAATAAAGACATTATTATTATGCAACACAAGATTTTATTTGATTGTGGGTACTGTAAAACTGAGTCGGCAACTGTAGTGCAGCGTATCTTTTGTCTGCATTTTAACATTAAATCTCCGAATTCTTTAAATTTGATTTCTGTACGACAATCTAATAAGTAATCATTGAAGATAATATAAACAAATCTCAAATTAAAATACGAAACAGAAAAATAAACAGAAAATAAATAAAGAATGGTCACATCTAGCAATCAAACCCACGACCTCTGTCTTACCGGGACACTCCAAATACTGGGCTACTGAGGCCCCATTTATTTCTGTCATTTTTATCGATACCATACGTCAATTTAAGAATTTATCATCTTCAATTATATGTCCAATTTTTTTGTGTGCGATCTTTTTGCATGATCGCAATCTAGATAGTGTCACATTTATTGACTTATCTACAGCAACCTTTTAATTTTGTGTATTTTCATTTGATATTTTAAAATATTTTCTCCGTTGTTTAACTATTACAATGAGGTTAATAAGCTTTATTGAGTTATTCCAATAAATTGAATCTAATGAATATTTAAAATTCTTTTAGCAGGTGATAGAAAAAGGGCATTACGATGTCAGTGATTAATCTAACAAGAACTTTAGTAAACACTCTCGTGTTAGAAAGTGGTGCTAGCGTAAAGAGTAGGGTTTTATTAAGGCGTAGATGGAAGTCCAGTACTGCTCCATCGAGTTCTGTGATCCTGGGCCAGGAGTTGGTGGATGAAGAAGGACATGATGCTGCTTGGAACAGTGCCATCCCTTATGAGAAGGTGCCTGGACCGAAGCCAGTACCCCTGGTGGGGAATACTTGGAGATTCATCCCGTTTATTGGTAAGATATTTGAAAGATTTTCTATCCGTTAGTGTACCAACATGTTTTGCGGGAAATCACTAGTATTACCTGGAGGTTTCGCATATATATCATTGAGTGAATTTTTGTAGTTTTATGTATGCTTCATCTGAGTATTGCTAATGTATGTATAATAACTGTTTTTTATAACTGAAGTGTTCTCACGTAAATGTGAACATCTGTAAAAACCAAACATAAATAATTTCTTTAATAAATGTACAAACACTTTGTGGTGTGATTTAAAAAAAATGAATGAGAAATATTTTTTTAAACCACTATTTAATACATAAATATGAACATTTTTCGGAAGCTAAGCTTCTCTCATCAGGAAACGCAGTATACTGAAAAATGATAACAAGAATAACATAAACATATTGATATTTATAGATTAAATAGTGAAACAAAATATTTTCCTTCTTGAATAAATGCAAAGTCGCTTTGTGGTCTCATATTTAATAAAATGAATGATGATGAGGGAAGCTTCGCTCCCGAAATATGTTGATATTTAAATTTTAACTAAAGTTTTAAACAAAAAAATTCTTATGCATTTTATAAAATATTTCTCATTATTTTTATTTTTAATAAATATATATTTAAAAAATTAATAAGAGTTACTTTGTTCACACCACTGTTTTTAATATATGCATACCTGCATATCAAGATATTTGAATTTTAAAAACAGTGGTGTAAACAAAGTAATTTCTATTAATTTATTAATTATGACGCCACCAAATACATACTCGTACATAGAATAAAATATTCATCGAAGTGGCCATCGGCAAGGTCAAGACATTTTATACAAATCTTCCCACCGTGCGTTACAAATACGCTGTACCCATACATTTTACACAATTTTTAAAAGATCATATTACAATTCGTGTAAAATTAGTTCATTTTAATTACCGTGTTCATGTTTCCATGCCTTTTTACCTTTCTAATCGGCTTCTAAATCAGATATGGCATAAAGTTTCTGCGTTTAAACTACTCGAATATCATCTTAAATAAACATGCTTCGTATCAACAGACAGAAATATCAATTTTTTACCTATACTCCACAATGTACCTAAATTTTACTTTCAATTTTTATTGGAATGACTTAATTGAAGATCATTTTAATTTCTTTTTTTAATCATCGAATATTATTTTAACAAATCTCGAATGGAATATGAAACGGAAGACAAAGAAAATAAAAAAGTAACGATCGTCTATCCGGGACCAGAAATCTAACCAATTGAGCTAGTCACCTAATCGTTTTCTTTTTTATATTTTTTGGCTGCCACGAACCGGTGACGAAGGGATCAATGACGTTAGTTCCTCAGAGCATCTTTCATTAAAATACCGGTAGAACAAGGACAGCATTACCACGTGACGTCTGTACTCCAAAGATTGCAATCCGTTTTTTAAGATAGGCAAATCTATCAAACGGACCGTCCGTTTCTGAATAGGGTCAAGAGTTTTTTCAGATATTTTGGGGTTCCCGACCAGAGGTGGCTGCCAAATTCTGCAGTGGGGCGCACTTGCGATTTGTACAGGGTCAGCAGTTGTGTTACAGTACGCCCAGCTTCTGAGAGGCCAACTTTACTCTGGCTTCGATGGAGCCCCCATGCCTAAGCTGGTCTCTTAAGATTACACCAAACATATCAATGGAGGGCTTGTTGGGAAGATTGTAACCCCTCCTGATAAGACGAGTTTTTTTTTAATCTTGGAATGTCGAATATTCAATCTTTCTTACTGTTCAACTCACTAAAGCATGAATACCTGATGTTTAATCGTTAGATCCAACCGCAGTGACCATTTTTGAGCGACGAGAACCGTGACTACACATGTCAAGGTCCGTTAGAACGCATTACCTTATTTTGTTTGCGGCCGGAAAACTAACAATATTAAAACACCCGTGTCTATAAATCTTGGCCTCTTTCAGGGTATACCTTCTTGGGCTGCTGATTCTAAAAATGGACTTGACATTTTTGGATCACGTGATAATAAATATCTTTGTGATTATTAGTCATCAGTTGGGGTATTTTTCAGTATTTTTCTGTGAAATTCGCGTTATTTTTGGTGAAATTCGCATTATTTTGGTATTTGCGTATTTTTACAAGAAATTCGCGTTATTTTATATCTAAAACGGAAATCTTTGCAACAAAGGTGGTATTACATTACCTTTTGGGTATTTTGCAACAAAATGGTGCATATTTTCGTTTTGTTCTTTTTTTTTATAATTTACTAGCCGATGTGTACCCGGCCTTTATCGGGATTTTGTAATTTTTTTTGGAATAAAATTATGAAGTTGTGAATTCTTATATGTCGTTTGGGTGCCATAATTGATTTGACAGCGAAATTAATACCTTGTGAGGACTGTTGCTATCTCTAAACAAAAAAATAATCATTAATTGATAAACTAAAGTTTTTAAGACAAGATTTTTGTGCATAGCGCAAAGGGTAACAATTATTTTTATAAACAATAATTATTAGCCTGCACCCATCTGACCGGCAATCAGAAGGGTGCAGGTTCGAGTCCTGTCGGCGACATTTATCTTTTCTCGAAAAGGTTTTTTTCAATTTGGATGAGTGTTTCAGGCTAATAATTATTGTTTATAAAAATAAAAAAATAATCATTTGAAAATTTTGTTTCATTCCAAACATTTATTTTTTTATCTTTATTTTTTTTTCGTAAGAAGCAATCACTTTGTGGTTTGACATTGTATTAAGTAAATGAAACATGTTGTTATAAACCACGAATATATTTTATTTTCACCAACCGGTTTCGCTTAACTCAAGCTTCATCAGGGTAAATATAATAACTAAATTCTAATACAGAGTTATCGGTTATATATAGGTACAAAATACAATAGAATGAAATAGATATATTATAAAAGAGAGACAAAACAAAATATTAGAGGTAGACAACAATAGAAAAAACATTATTGAAATTGTGGAAAAACAAATCATGGATTTTGCATCACGATAATGCACCAGCTCACACATCAATGCTTGTTCGTAATTATTTGGCCAAAAACAACACTGTAATCATGCCTCAACCACCGTATTCACCAGATTTGGCTCCCTGCGACTTTTTCCTATTCCCGAAACTGAAGAGACCAATGGAAGGAAAGCGTTTTGCCACAATTGATGAGATAAAGTCAGAACCGAAGAACGAGCTGATGGCCATACCGAAAAGCGCATTCCAGATGTGCTTCGAGGATTGGAAGGAGCGCTGGCATAAGTGCAATATCTGAGGGGGATTACTTTGAAGGGGAGAAAATGGATATTGATGAATAAATAAATACTTTTAGAAAAAAATCAAAATTCACCTTTTCTTTTGAACACACCTCGTATGCATTTAATAAAGCATTTGACTCCCATGTGAAATATTACAAGGTTGATTTTACAATACAAATTGTTACGATAAGAATATTTATGTCCAAATAAAATTCTAGGCTATTTCATACAAGATTTAGCATCTCGGAAGAACAAACAAATAAAACAGTCAACTTCTTATTGTATAATAATGATTTTTTTTAATTACTTAATATCGCACAAGAGTTCCACCTGCCCGGAGCCAATGGAATGACGAAACACGCATTTGGGGATCGAATGGGTTAAAAATATATAACCCCTCGATTTCACGTGTTTTATTTATTATTGTTATTTAAATTTAGAGTATGTAAAAATATAACAACATATAATATATTGTTATATTTTTATACAAGGATGTCTCCCTCTTACAAATAATGTTTTTTTTTTGTTGTCTTCCTCTTATATTTTGTTTTATCTCTCTTTTATAATATATCTATTTCATTCTATTGTATTTTGTACCTATATATAACCGATAACTCTGTATTAGAATTTAGTTATTATATTTACCCTGATGAAGCTTGAGTTAAGCGAAACCGGTTGGTGAAAATAAAATATATTCGTGGTTTATAACAACTTGTTTCAAATTATTTTTTTTTTAAATATATTTAATAGTAGGTTTTACTTGTATTTATTTTGAAAATATTCTACCCAAACAAACCTTCTCCTTTTGAATATGTAATCTGTGGCTAACCAGCGAGGTATATCGAAGTAACCTCAATACGACATGGCGGGTTCAATGTTTTACACAATAATTTTATAACATTTTAGCAACAGTTTTACACATTGGATTTCATTCCCGGCACTGTACTATTTTCAGCGAAACCGGTCGAGTAAATTTTGAGAAAATCGAAGACAGACAGACAAAAATTCATTTTTATATATAGAGATTTATTTTTAAATCGAAAAAGAATGACAGTACGCAGCATTTTCTAAACTGGATCTCATTTTATTGTTATTCAAGTCAGTTAAAACCATGGATAAACAAATATTTAGAACGTACAATATTTCTTTCTAATTTTAAAATACCAGAATATCGCGTGGAAAATGCGAAATTTCGCGGTTATTTAACGTAACGTGGAAATGACGAATTTCTCGTAAAATGTCGCGTTTTTACAAACGCGACATTTTCAAGTCCATAGTCATCAGTGAGGCTTTACTGTAAAATATCATTTCAAAAAGATTTCCAAAAGGCCATTATAATTTTTATGTGGACGTAAGAATGAGCTCGTCATTGTTCAAATTTATAAAATTGAAAACATTAAGAACAAAAAATCATATTAATTTAGTCCAGCGTTCCAAACCCGGGGAAAAAAGGACTAGCCTTATTTACATAAGGCCAAAACATTTTTCTGTTGTCCTGTTTAATATTTACGTAAATGAGTTGTTTATATAAGTATGTAAATGTTGTATAATATGTTGGTATATAGTATAAATCTCTACTTCACGTCTCTACGTCAAAGCATTGAGAAAATATAATGTACAAGTACAATAATCATCAAATGTTTTAGTTATTACTTGTTTCATGGACCATATAGGTATATTTCTGTCGCACGGTTCCATGACAGTTGATCCCCCGACAGTTGGCCCCCCCTCAGTTGGCCTTCTGATAGTTGATCACTCCGACAGTTGATCTCTCGGACAGTTGATCCCATAAATGATTATTTCTGCTCTACGTCCTCATTTGTAAAGTAAGTATGCAAAGTAGATATGCGGCCGTATAACAAATATCGAAATACTTATATCTGCAGGCGTCTTAAGTAGAAATCCGCTACATAAAATATTTTTACTAACAATAATGCCGAGTCCCTGGAGGAGTATGAAGTGACGATATGCGGCCGAATAACAAAATGCGACATACTTATATGTACAGTCCACTTTAGGCCGCATATTCTCTCTGCATACTTACTTTACAAATGAGGACATACATCAGAATTAATCATTTAGGGGATCAACTGTCAGAGGGATCAACTATCGGGGGGATCAACTATCGGGGAGGCCAACTGTCGGGGGGCCAACTGTCGAGAAATCAACTGCCGGGTCACCCTTTTCCACCAAAACATACAAATTAAGAAGCCGAATCGATTCAGTATCCCGGCCTTGTGATCCGGATGGTTTTGGTTGCACCAATCCATTTCTAGGTTACATTGCGTTCTTGTGGCGAATATAACATAACTTCTAATGCAATACCCAATCAAATGCTTTGGCAATCGAAATTACACTTTCAATAGTCAATTAGTATTCTAAACTTAAACCGTTCTTGAATTAACACAACGAATCACCTCGCACGTTTCAATTCGTGAATTTACATATCGCAGGTCCTTATTTAATAAAAAACTGTTACAGGAACAACTTAATATAATGCTTCTCATGATTTATATCAAGTATTTTTAGGTTACGTTGAGAATATTTTGGGCATGGAAACCGTACAGCGAATTAACGTTAAATAAAGGTAATTTTTTTTTTAAATGGCATAACTTTTAAATTTTTACATACGAATACAACCGGTTTATAATTAGATAAACTTTAGTCAATTAAATATTATTAATAATAAAAAAAATACAAATTTAAAAGCTACCTCTTAAATTTATTTTCATAGTATTAACAATTTTTTTATTTGATTATTAATAAACATTTTAATAATAATAACCTTTATTATTTTATTGATTGTATTCATATTACTAATAAAAATATTTTTACAATAAAAAACACATAAATTTGTTGTAGACCACTTTTATTTTATCAAAACTCACCCTTCGGAAGCACCCTTCCTTCATCAGGAGAATATTAAAACTAACTTATGATATAGAATATTGACAAGACATATAAATTTTAGGTGTTGGAGTGGGGGGTAAAGTTGTATAACTTAGAAGCACTCGAAATTAGAAAATCCCTTAATAATAATACTAGTATTTTAAATAACCAAATTAACTTATCTTTTAGTCCCATTCTTAATATTTTTCCAATAAATCGCTCTGTTCTTCCCGGAAATCCTACAATTACACCCATTTACTTACCCCCCACTCCAACATGTAAAATTTATATGTCTTGTCAATATTCTATATCATAAGTTAGTTTTAATATTCTCCTGATGAAGGAAGGGTGCTTCCGAAACCGGTAGAATTTTGACAAAATAAAAGTGGTCTACAACAAATTTATGTGTTTTTTATTGTAAATTATGGCGAGCCACAAAGTTAATGCTTTTTACAAATATGAAAAATATTTTTTTTTTAATTTCAATATAAATTTGTAATTCAATGTTTCATAATACTTTTTATTGATATTTTTGATTAATTGTTTACCTAATTTAATCACTTTTTGTTTATGTTTATAATTTGTCTATTCTTATATTATTGTGTTCTATGTTTATCATTTGTCTATACTTGACAATATTCATTTTTAGTATTCTGTATGTCCTGATAAGAAAAGCCTTGCTTTCGAAACATGCTGATATTTATGTATTAAAAAAAAGGGGTGTTTACAAAGTATTTTTATTAATTCAAACTCGCTACCCCGTCATTTCGATGGGAGGAGGCTGAGGAAATTGTGCTTATTAAGTGATAATGATGCTCTCACTGGTGTTGGGCAAGACGCACTCCTTCTTAAAGGTAAATAATCAACTTTTCCATAGCGCCATTTAGTGATTAAATCAGAGCGCTTTGGACTTTGTAAAGTTTGTAGCCTCTTTTAATTTTTTATTCGTTTTATGATTTCAAAATTGCTTCCTGATGACATTTTTTTTATTTCTTGTGATAACTAAAGTCTAAACAAAACGTGATACGCGTTCACAGATGGCGCTATTCCAAATATAAAATAAAAACCTTTTTAGCACTTAATGCTACTAAATATTGAAATTTTTGTTTGTTGTCGGGTATATATATTGAATATGAAATGGAATAAATTGTTTTTGTAAGTTTAAAGCTCATGTCCATCAATATACTTATAAAAATACTGTAAAATATGTTAGTTTTACAATTATACTTTGTTTTGTTATAGGTTTGCTGAATGACTTTAATTCTACATAATCATTTTATTCCATTTCATATTCCCACCAAAAATGATTTTCAATATTCTTTTAATACTCTAAAACAACGATACTTTGCATTCATAAATACAAAAAAAAAACAAGAAATAGCAACAATCACACATTTTATAAACACTAGATATCAGAGTCAAAAACACATACAGCAAGGAACCACAAACACAACATTTTGATAAAAAAACTTCTTATACTATGGCACTAAACTCTACAACAAAATCCCACTATCTTTCAAAAATCACAACTACAATAATAAATAAAAAAAAATCAAATAAAACGCTCGATACGTTACACAGGGATCTGAAATAGAAAATATATTAACACCAAATACAGACTAACACCGAAGCCACTCAACTGCATTTAAAACACCTCACCTGACAATTATTTTAATTTTTTCGTCAAGCACATAAATTTAATATAATGTAATTTCATATTTTGTAAATGAAATCCTCAGCACGGGAAATCCCAGTCAGGATATAATTATTTATTATTTTGATATAAAAAAAAATAAAAATAATGAGAAATAATTTTTATTATTTTATAGCATTACTACCTTCCTACTACAACATGGGTTTCCTCAAGACCCATGTTAACTCTTTTCTCTCCTCAAAAAGACCCTCCACACAGCATCGTCAAAGATAAAATATTCCCTGAGGGAAATTATTTTCCTCAGGGCCTTCTGTGTGGAGTTATCATATAAAAAAAATTACGTTCTAAAAGAGTTTTTTTCTTAAAAATATTTAAATTAGCGCCATATGTGAGGGTGTATTACGTATCGTTTAGCCTTAATAGCGTCTCCCACACATACGTTTCTAGATCGTCGCTTCAAAGCGCCCGCCGAACTGCGCGCCGATACGTCAGATAGGCCTGCCGGCCGAAACGTTGTGTTATTTTGTAAAAAAAATAACCACACTTCGGCGCTCTGGCCGATCCGTTGATCAACTGATCTCCGCGCGGAAGTGTACGTGTAAAGGGATTTCTCAAAGATTGGAGCGAAGTGTGGCCTGATGTGGCGTGATACGTTGTACGGTTTAAAAGTTTTCCTACGTTTTGACCATAGATATCATAAGATAGACATCGTTATGGCCATTCACCAATTACAATAATAACGTCATGTCATATTTATGAAGATTATAAATTACTTACGTATGAACAGTGCAAATTTAGATAGTTCAAAAATTAACTAATACTGATTAAGTTTCTAGTTTAAGCTTTTAAATTTTCATAGCAGTCAGTGAAAAGCCATGAACAAAAATAAACAAATGCGCGGTGCGCGCTCAAATGCTTAAGTGTAAAGGCATAGCACGCCGATCGCTGAGAAAAACCCAAGCGTCGGACTGACGGGTCGCTGCCTTTACACGTACGTTTCGGCGGACGTATCGGAACGAAGTGTGGTGACAGCTTGAGTCATGTTTACTGTTTACTATGCTCATTTGAACAACATTCAAATAAAAGTTTCCGTTTCCAGGAAACTACGAAATCCAGCACATAGACAAGATCTGCATGAACCTGTATCACCAGTATGGTCCAGTGGTGAAAATGGGCGAGTTGATCAGCAGACCTGACATGCTGTTCGTCTTCGACCCTGATGACATTGAAAAGGTCTTTCGGAGTGAAGATCTGCTCCCACACAGGTCATATGCCTCACGGTTTTTAAATGAATTTATGCCGCGCTCTAGTGATGCATGGTGATCGTTGAAGATAATTTAGATAGATTTTTATATTAATATATATTAGTAGCTGTAGCACCCAGCGTTGCCCAGCTTGGTTTGGAGTATGAGTTTGAATAGTTTGGAGTTGTTATAATTTATAATTAATATTAATTCTATTATTATTAATATTATTAGCGATAGGGGTATGGGTAGAGGTAAGGGTAGCGATAGGGCTAGAGGTAGGAGTAGGGTAGGGGTAGGAGTAGGGGTAAGGGTTGGGGTAGGCGTAACGGTAGGGGTGGGGGTAGGGGTAGGGGTAGGGGTAGGAGTAGGGGCAGGGGTAGGGGTAGGGGTAGGGGTAGGGGTAGGGGTAGGGGTAGGGGTAGGGGTAGGGGTAGGGGTGGGAATTGGGGTAGGGGTAGGGTAAGGGTAGGGGTGGGGTAAGGATAGGGGTACGTGTAGAGGTAGGGATAGAAGTATCATATCACAAACTCGAAACTTCACTGCAAACCATTCATAATCCTTGGCAACATCGAGTACTTCAGCTAGTATTAAATAATAAAAAATATCGATTTTCAGAAATTTTCTTATGTAGTTGCTCATTGACATTGAATGGAGGAATGACAACATCCGTGGTATTCCCAATACTGTAATAATATGTGCTAATATATTTGTGCACACTTTTTAAATCACTTATTTACACCTGACTGGAATTTGACAAATATAAGAAATTATTATTAATTGTGTTCTTTTAGTTACTCTCACAAAATTACGTAAAAAAACAATTACATTCGTTGCTGAAAAGGGGCGAAAATTTTATTTAAAGAAATACGAAATGTTTCCTTTAAAAATATAGGTACCAAGTAATAAAATAACAAAATTTCAAGTAGTATAAGTTGGTAACTAGTACTCCTAAATATTACATTGTGACATAATATATGAATTGTATTTTTCAGGCCATCTATGCCGTCATTGAATTACTACAAGCACGTTCTGAGGAAAGACTTCTTCGGAGATAATGGAGGAGTTATTGCTGTGTAAGTTAATTATAAGCTAATTCCTCCATCATGATATAAGCAAAATCTTCCGCTTACTGCGATGGGAGCGGGAGATTTTCGAATATTGGAAATGTTTATTTTTTTTATCTAATCAATCGCCTTAAAAATCAAACGAACTACAACCATGTTTTACGTATGCCTACTGGCAATATCCTAATAAATATAATAATAACATTGCAATTTATTTAATTTTTTATGTTTTTGATAATTGAGTACAGTTATACTTTAGTATTCATTTTATTTTTAAAGCATAAATGATAAAAATTATAATCGAAAAAAAAAACCGTTGATGGTATTTTTTATCTCTTTAATTTTTTTTTAATGTTAATATTAATAAAGGAACTTGTTTTTTTTTTAAATTTCTAATATAAATTACTTGTTCAATGTTTTATAATAATTTTTTTATTAACATTTTTGATTAATTACTTACATACAATGTTTTATAATAATTTTTTTATTAACATTTTTGATTAATTACTTACATACAATGTTTTATAATAATTTTTTTATTAACATTTTTGATTAATTACTTACATACAATGTTTTATAATAATTTTTTTATTAACATTTTTGATTAATTACTTACATACTTATCAATTTATCAATTTTTGTTTATGTTTATAATTTGTCTATTCTTACATTATTGTGTTCTATATTTGTCATTTGTCTATACTTGACATTATTATTTTTTAATATTCTTTATATTCCTGATAAAGAAAGCATCGCTTTCGAAACATGTTGATATTTATATATTAATAAAGTGGTGATTACAAAGATTTTTTTTATTCATTTATTAATAATGACGCCTTAAAGTGAATACCAATCCTTCGAAGAAATTATAAATAAAATAATAATAACGTTAAACTGAATTTAATGTTATTTTTGCATGTACATAAGCACACAGTTTCAGTGGGAGTTTTAAAATCACACACATGTTCTTGTTATTTATTTGTTTTCACAAAAGTATTAACATGCTGAGTGTTTTGATTGAAATATTTTTGATGTTTTTCAGGCACGGGGAGAATTGGAGCACATTCCGTTCAAAGGTCCAGCAGGCTATGCTACAGCCGAGGACGGCAAAACTCTACGTGGGAGTTATAGAAGAAGCTGCCGTGGCTTTAGTTGAAAGGTCTACGCTTATTTTTTTTTAAATTTTGATACCGAATAGTGCGAATCCAATTTTCACTAAACGGTTACCAAACTTTTTTTTTTGTATATACATGAAAATCGTATAATACAGTTGTCTTCATTATTTGATTTTAAGAATGATAGAGCAAGTAGGTACATGGTGTTGATTTATAATATAAGTTACAAAGCATAACACACGAGTTAAGGCCCCGCATTAAACTATCGAGAATTTAGATTTAGGCAAGAGTTCTGTCTAGCATCGGCTATGAATCCCGGCTGACCGCTGTTGAGGGACAGATTTTTTTTTTTTACAGTAACTCCACACAGGAGACCAAGGAGGAAATAATTTCCCTCAAGGCCTTTATCATCTTTGGGGATGCTGTGTGGAGGATCTTTTAGAGGATAGGAAGGAGTGAACTTGGGTCTTGAAGAGACCCATGTTATAGGATGGAGGAAACACAGAGGCCGGCAGATCATTCCACAGCCGAGCTGTTGAACACAAGAACGAGTCGTAGAAGCGACCCGTTCTCATGTGACAAATGTCAACCGTGTGCAAATGTTGGGCGCGCGTTTGGCGTGTTTCCCGACTATGCACCGGTGCCGAAGGGATCAATGACGCTAGTTCCTCGGGGCATCTTCCATTAAAATACCGGTAGAACAAGGACAGCATTCCCACCCGACGTCTGTGCTCCAAAGATTGCAACCCATTTGTTAAGATAGGCGAATCTATCAAACGGACCGCCGTTTCTGCACAGAGTCAAGGTTTTTTTCAGATATTTTGGGACTCCCGACCAGAGGTGGCTGCCAAATTCTACAATGGGGCGCACTTGCGATTTGTACAGGGTCAGCAGTTGTGTACTATTAAAGTATCTGCGGGCTCTGTACAATACGCCCAGCTTCTGAGAGGCTAACTTTACTCGGGTTTCGATGGAGCCCCCATACCTGAGCTGGTCACTTAAGGTTACACCAAGCATATCAATGGAGGGCTTGTTGGGAAGATTGCTTCCATTAAAGGAGACTAGATTGTCATTTCGATCCCTTTTAGACGTAATCAGACATGATTGGGTCTTTGAAACATTAAATTCGACGAGGTTATTCTTACCCCAAGAGGAGACCCTCTCAAGGTAACCGTCCATTCTCTGTTTCAAAGCCCTCCGAGCCGTTGGAGTTTGTGTGCCCTTTGGGGGCTTGTCAAACAAAAAGCAATCATGGACTGTACTGTCATCCGCGTAACAATGGATTAGTGCACATGTCAAGAGGTCATTGATGTGCAACAAAAACAATGTCGGAGATAGAACCGATCCTTGTGGGACGCCAGCATTTATTGAATGCGAGGAAGAGATGAAACCATCAGCAACCGTCTGAATCGATCTCTCCCTCAAAAAGTCGGCAATCCACGTACACAAGGAAACGGGAAGTCCGTAAGAAGGCAGTTTGTTGACAAGTCCTCGGTGCCAAACCCGGTCAAAGGCCTTAGAAATGTCCAGTGAGACCGTTTGAATCTCACCATAACGTTCCAGGCACCGTCCCCAAACATGCGTCACATACGCGAGAAGATCACCGCACGAGCGGTTCCGCCGGAATCCGTACTGGCGGTCGTTAATGATTTTGTTCTTCTCGAGGTATGTAAGCAGTTTGTCGTTGATCACACGTTCCATCACCTTGGACAGAACTGATGTGATCGCTATGGGGGTAGTTGGCCGGGTTGGAGCGGTCACCTTTCTTAGGTATAGGATGAATGACCGCTTTTTTCCAACCAGAGGGCACAGAGCCACATTTCAGGGACATTTTAAAGAGCTTTGTTAAAACTGGAGCGATTTCTGCAGCACACCTCTGCAATACCAGGGCAGGTATTCCGTCAGGCCCACTAGCTTTATTAACATCGAGCCCCCGTAAGACAAGGAGTACATCCCGATGCCGTATCCTCAGCTTTTTCATATAGAAGCCGCAGTGAGGAACCGACGGCGGGATGGCACCCCGGTCGTCGAGGGCCGAGTTTTCTGCAAACATTTTCCCTAAAAGGTTCCCTAAAAAGATATGATTATTCGAAAGATAGAAAGAGCGCGCCAATGTGAAGAGCCTTTAGAATAAATGGGCGTCAGTGACAATTCTAAAAATATTAATAAAACACAACATATTTAAGATAGATCAAAAATCTCAAGTCTTAAGTAGTATTTAAAGAAATACTATGATATTTTTTCAAACCTATAACATATTAAATAACAGAACAAATCTGTTTCTTTTATTTTTCGGTGCACACTTTGCGATTTTTTTCTATCGGGGGAATTTCACGTAATTATATTTTCAGCTTGTGACTGATTATAGATTATCTTCAAAAATAAAAATACATCTTTTTTTAAGTGCATAAAACTTCCATTTTTTAAAAGATATTTCTAATATATCCATACAAATTCTGTTTTGCCTAGCCTTAAACCTACGTGAAATTACCAAAAAACAGACTTCTTAAAGATAAAAAATAAAAAGAACAATTAAAAAATTTCTAACAAGTGTAAAATTTAATATTAAAATCATTTAAAAATAGGAAATGGATAATATTAAAATATGTATATATGTAAAAAAGATACAGAATATATACAAAATAAGCAATTAAATGTGTAACCAGTGTAAACTATAAAACGAAATATAAAAAATGAGATAAAAATACGGTGAAAAAACATAAAAAAGATACACAATACACAAAAAGGAACTCCAGTAAAAAATATAATGGCTATAAAAATGTGTACTTATATAGATGAGCAAACACCGATTTTCAATATTTAACTTTTATTATATATAATAAGGAGGTCCAGTCACAATTTTTTTTTTTTTTTTAAACTTTGAAAATTATTTTAAATATGAAAACTAAAAAACGAAATATTTTTGTATTTAAATTTGAACGTCATTGTTGATAATTTTGTTTTTTAAATGGGCTGGAATTATTTATTATGCACAATACACAATATGTGTTATAAGGGTTATTTACTACGTTTGATGAGTTTACGTACATATTTTTGTTAAACAAGTATCTGTTCTTTGTTTTTGGAACACAATTTCTGATAAAATGGTTATGTGAAAAACGGTGTTCGTTAACAAAAAAAAATGTTTTTATTTTTTCAGAGCTCGGAGCATCAAAGACGCAAACCAGGAGATGCCTGAAGACTTTTTAAACGAATTAAATAAATGGTCCTTGGAATGTAAGTAGCGAATTTGGAATTTATTTAGTGAAAAAAACATCAATAACTCTCAATGAAAATATGATACAGAAGAAGACGCAGACAAATTAAAATATACGGTCGCGACTGAGACTCAAACTCAGAACTTATAGTTTTTCGGGGACTTGCGTCTCCAGCAATTGAGCTTCCAAGACCCGAGACCTTTTTGAATTTAATTATATCTATCAATCTCATACTATTTCCCTTGAGAATTATTAATATTATTTTTCAATTTTTTATATTGGATGCCATCTTTGAATGAGAGCACAAAGTTCTGACCGAATATAATTAAGCCTATAGATGGGGTCTTGAACATATCCAATCATATATTTTATTAAGGGACATTTTGGCAATTAGGTTTGCAATGATAGATGGCAGCTAATATATGGGAATATATCGAAAAATAATATTAATGTAATTCTCAAGGGAAGCATTCGATTGATAGAAATTACAGAATTAAACAAGGCCTCGGTAGCTCATTTGCAAGATAAACTGAGATTCTGAATTGGAGTCTCGGTCACTATCGTATCTTTTATTTTCTGTATCTTCTTCTATTTCATATTTTCATAAAATGTTTTTTTTTTTTCAATGATTATTTTTATAATGAAGTATACTACTTTAACAAGTTGATCCTAATTATTAACTAACTAACTAACTAACCATCGCGCAGTTTCTCCGCAGGGGTAGGCAGAGAGGACGGACCGCCAAACAACTCGATCTTGGCATACACTTCTTGCTTCATTCACTTTCATACAATGTCTCATACATTCTTTTCTGTTATTCCGACTTCTGACATGGCCCGACTCAAGTATTTGATTCACTTGATCATGCCATGTCTTCCTCGGTCATCCTCGGCTTCTTCTTCCATTCACATTCGCGTCATATATTCTCCTTACACTCCTTTCTTTGTTCATTCGCTTTACTTTCCCAAACCACCTAAGCGTCCCAAACCACCTAAGCGTCCCTTTCTTGCTCACTACGCTTACATTAGCCTTGCATTCTTTACGAATTTCAATATTTTTCACATGATCATACATGGTTTTACCAGACATTCGTCTCAGAGAGAGATCTCATTTCTACAGCATTCAGTCTACTTTCATCCTTCCTCTGCCACGTCCATGCCTTACTGCCATATATCAGGGTTGGTATCAGCACTCCATTGTGGACTGCTAGCTTCGCTTCTTTGGACAACTTTTTGTTTGCACCTATCCTAAATATAAATAGGAATTTCTTAATAATGGATGTTATCTTTTAAAAAGATAGTTAAATCATATTAAATTGAAATTAAGCCTACTTTTAGTGCTATATTATGACCTTCATTTTCTTCGTCCGTATTAACACAGTTTATGTTTTATGCACGAACCTAACAGAGACTATATAAATAATCGTATATACTACCCAATAAAGATCTTTCCTTAATTTTTCCAGCAATAGCAAGTGTCGCCCTGGACACCAGACTGGGGTGCCTGGACAAGGATTCCCCCGCAGACACTCAGGAGCTCATAGACGCTGTCGTCACCTTCTTCCAGAACGTCGGAGTCCTGGAACTGAAGGTGCCTTTCTGGAAGATATTCAGCACGCCGACCTGGAAGAAATACGTGGCAGCGCTGGATACTATCAAAAGGTATTTATGATCTACTTACCTACGAATATATTTTCTGTAGAATACTTTATACACTAACGATGATCGGGTTGTAGTTTTATCGATCTCTTGTACACAACTTTACATTGCAATGACACCTCTACGGAAACTTTTAAAAAACCGTGCCATAACTTGGATTAGGGCAGCTGAGTACCAAGATGGAATTTATTCTTTTTGATGTAACATTTAGGGACAAACTGGTTGATGATTGAAAAAGTATCAACTGCTTCATCAACATTAGTATTTTCGTCCGGATAAACCAGTCTATCATAGATAGTTGTAGGTTAATTGAAAGATAATAAGCTTTTTCAAACTGTAATTTTTTTTGGGTGATGTGTTAATAGTTGGAAGTGTGTCAACTCGCAGTTTAATTTTAAGCAATGGATGGGTGAGTCTCTGTTGACAAGAGGATTTCTTACATGAGAAACTTGGAAATCCCCGTTACATTAGTTGGAAAAATATTAAACCGAAGAATCAATGAACTATAATAACTCCCTTTAAAAAATATTATGTCTTCAGTGTTATAAAAATTTATTAAAAAAATTCTCTACTCTTTTTAAAAAAAAAGGTGATATTACACAATAGTCCCAACTGCTCCATCTAGTGAGACTATGGCATCTCCAATTGGGGTATGTTGTGAGGCGGAAGGTTTTGATAAGGGAAAGGAGATGGGGTAAGGAAGGTGGATAAGTACCTGGCTATTCATATCAAATCACCATAGACGGCTAAAGCCATTTCAAGCAACATTTCTATTCTGAATGGTGGTCTTTCACCAAGGCGATATTGACAGTATCTACCACTCTCGAACATGCCCCAAATATTCTACATATTATTTTTTATTAATAAATTCTGATATAACAAAATTTAATCAAATAAAATTTACTTGCGCACTCCGGGATTTGAACCAGCAACTTCCGGATAAAAACAATACAGAAAAGTTAAACAACGCAGCAATAATAATTAATCATTTTAAATAAATTTACGAATAGACTAAATTAAATCTATGCGATGATTGCATGATGCTTTCAGCTGCCGAGAGATCACTCATTAAACGGTGTTTTTAAAATCCAGTATTGAATAAATTTCTTTTACAGGGTATTTTTAGTTGGGGGTGTAGCCTATTGCATATGAAAGGACTAAGGAAAGTGTGTAATCTTTGTTTGAATCGGGTACAGAGAAAGTGAATGAAGCAAGAAGTGTATGCCAAGATCGAGTTGTTTGGCGGTCCGTCCCCTCTGCCTACCCCTGCGGGGAAACGGCGAGATGGTTAGTTAGTTAGTTAGTTACAGAGAAGACATATTATATTCGCTGGCGGTAAATTAAAGTTTCAAGATTGGACGAAATGACCTCAGATAATTATGTAAAATTAAATTCAAAATCATTCAAGGACATTTAACATTTCCCATGATTCTGGCAATCAGATTTCTCTATTACCAATCAATAAAAGTTTAGTATGAGCAGAATTTTGCATTTTATTGAATATCGAGTGAGAGTTTTATTCAATTTTTGTTGGAATAACTTAATGAAGCTTATAAACATTATTTAATATTTTAATCATCGAAGATAATATTAACAAATCTCAAATGAAATATGAAATAGAAAAGACACGGAAAAAGGGTAACGGTCGCATCCAAAAACCTGGATAACTTTGCACATGCAAACTCGGATAGATTTACAAGATCCTCTTTATAACTTACATTCTGCCAACCTACACAACTAAAATAACTTTTGGACAAGTAAATTTGCAATATATGTCTATAAAAGTATTTAATATCCTCCCTTTAGCAATAAAAACCATTACAAAATTAACCGACTTAAAAAAGTATTAAGATATGGATTATGGACAGGGGAAGGAAGAATATAGATATGATGTTGCAACCGGACAGAGTTTAACGGTCACGGTATGTTTTCTCCTAAATTTTAGAATGTTTATTCATTTATTGCATTATAATTTTCCTCTACTAATATTTTAACATACGTACAAAAATTCACTTAAAAAATTTAACAAACTTACAAAAATCGTGACCTAATTTATAATCCATACATAAAACCATGTACAATGTGACTTTTGTAAAACATTGTGAAATGAATAAATAAAAAAATTAAAAAAATCTGGGACTCGAACCAAGGACCTCTTGGTCTATCCGGGACTCGCGCTCTACCTATCTTAGCTAATGCCACCTTATTGAATTTTGTCATTTTTATCGATATCATACTTTAATTCAAGAACTCTTCAATTATTTCCAAAATATGTTTTGGGTGCTATATTTTTATGTTCTCTATCTTTCAATCAGCCAGTGGATGAGTTGGCATCGCGTCAATCCTCGGCTGGCCAAGTCCTCCGTCACGACACAAGCAATATTTTTTGTATTCTTTGATGGTAGTAAGAGATTATTAAATATTGTCAGGTTACTCGTAACCCGGGAATGTTTGCCTTACTTTAATAAAAAAATAAAAATTTATAACCGCAAAATTCTATCGGAATTTATATACATACTAGATAGTAGCTCGGATATAATGCCTAACCGATTTTTATTTATATGGGACACGTATTGAAACTTTCTAGAAAAAGTCTAGAATTAATATTTAATTTTTATTGGAATAACTAATAGAAACTTATAAACAGCATTGCAATTTATGTTTTCTGTTTCATATTTCATTTGATATTTGTAATATTATCTCCAATAATAGTTTTACGTAATATTTCAGGATAACAGTCCACCACATTGAAGCAGCCATAAAGAGAGACGAGGGTGTGGGAAAGGACAGTCCCAGGGAGCGCTCCCTGCTGCAGAGACTACTGGCTGCCAATACTAACGACCCCAAGATAGCCATCGTCATGGCGGTGGACATGTTCCTCGTGGGGATTGATACAGTAATTGTTCAATTTTTTTTATTTCATTCTCTTTGCACTTCGCAGACTCCATTCTTATAAAGAACATTTCTCAACTATTGCGTCATCAAGAATCCTACACACTCTTCACCTCTACAACAGACTTTTCCATGGCAACCCTACCTGAACGTGATGATTGTAATTAGCCCTGAGTTAGCGCTAAAGTAGCTAGTAAAACGGTAACAAAACATATAACATTTTATTCTTTTTTTTACAATTGCTCCATACAGGAGGGCTTAAAGGAAATTATTTTCCTCAAGACCTGAGTTATCTTTAGAAATGCTGTGTGGAGGGTCTTTTGGAAGATAGGGAGGAGAGAACATGGGTCTTGAAGAGACACAGAGGTCGGCAAATCGTTCCACAGCCGGACTTTTGAACACAAGAACGAGTCGTAGAAGCGATCCTTTCTCATGTGATAAATGTCAACTGTGTACATATGTTGAGTTCGCGTTTGGCGTATTTCCCGACTGTGCGCCGGTGCCGAAGAGATTAATGACGCTAGTTCCTCACAGCATCTTATATTAAAATAACGGTAGAACAAGGAGAGCATTCCCACCTGACATCTGTGCTCTAAAGATTGCAATCCGTTTGTTAAGAATGGCAAATCTATCAAACGGACCGCCCCGTTTCAGCACAGAGTCAAGGGGTTTTTTTTAATATTTTGGGCTCCCGACCATAGGTAACTACCAAATTTTACAGTGGGGCCCACTTGCGATTTGTACAAGGTCAGCAGTTGTGTACTATTAAAGTATTTGCAGGTCATATACAGTACGCCCAGCTTCTGGGAGGCTAAACATTCTCATCATTAACCTGAGAGACCATGGCTCTAACCATATTTACTTAAGAACCAGGTACACTTCGCAATCAACCAGCCATCTATCTACTTTCTTTCCATCGGAGATTAAAAAGGAAGAAAAAATTCCCTCGTCTATAAATCACTTTCCATAAGTATTCATATTTTCTTAATCATAGACTAAGAAACAATGAATTGCTTTTCCTCAATAAACACTCCTAATTATGAGTGCCATTCTCCACTGTCCAGAATGTCGAGACTTGTTAACTCAAGTCAGGGACTTGAAATTTTTGGTACTATTCTAAATGATTTTTGAACGGCTTTACGAAATTAGAACTCTAAGATTATCATTTAGAATGTCTAAAATCATGGACTCTATTAAAACTTTGTTCAGGCTTTGACTTGAATGTTCTCTCAAATGTATTTTATTTTAGTTGCTTCATTTTTGTATTATATATGTGCTGTTATTTTCTGTAGCTCTTGTTTATTTAATTTCGTGTTATGTATTCTCTGTAATTGGACATTGGTCCGTAAATAAAATAAATAAAAAATAATAAATATTATTCCCTACCCCCAAAAGGATTTTCACAATATCACTGCGCAAGAAATTAGCGACAGAGCAATAATATACAATTATTCGATTCATTAAAGCGTCTGTGGCTAATAAATTTAATATCGTAGGTTATAAAAAAAAACGAACGTTTATAATGTAAAAAGGTAATATCTTCAGTAATTAACTTCTTTCAATGACAACCTAAAAAACAAAAATCACAGAAAATAATCTATTAATTTGTGCAAAATACTATTCGGTGCTAATTTCGTATTAAAAAATCCGATAGTCGCTGCGCACCCGGCCAGCTAACAGATTTCTAAAGGTTTGCACACTTCACAGTTTGCCACTGAAGCGCCACGGGTATGGGAAAATCCCGTTAACACTGAAATTCATAACGCACGTACGAGTATGGGATTCATTTCGGTTTAGCTCTCCAGCAGTATGGATTTTTGAGCACGAAATTTGAATGGTGTGCTATTTTAAAGTGTAATAAAATTGTGATACAAGTTTGCCTTATTATGTTATTTTTTTATGAGAGTTCACTACACAAAATTCCCGTAGAGAAAAATGCCACTGGAGACGTCCAGAAAACTCATGTAACGCTGACGATGATGAAAAGAACTGAATTTTTATACTTATATTGCTCATTTTTATCATTTTAGACGTCAACGGCTGTGGCTTCAGTTTTATACCAGTTATCCCAACACCAAGAAGCCCAAGAGAAACTCTACCAAGAGGTGTTGTCGGTGCTACCGAACAAAGATACACCGCTCAGCGCCGCCAAGCTAGACAGCATGCATTACCTCAAAGCTTGCATCAAGGAAACGCTGAGGTAAAATATACCTTGAACTACATTTCATTTAAATGGAATCGTTAATGAAATTCAACGTGAAATATATACGATGCATGACTTTTTTTATTCTTTTGTTTGTAGAAAATATCCCGTCGTCATAGGCAATGGAAGGTGTTTAACAAAGGACACAGTTGTTCATGGCTACCAAATTCCTAAAGGAGTAAGTAGACGTTTCTTTACTATTTAAATTAAGAGGAACGGCTGCGTGGCTTGTTTCCTACAAAACTTAATTTTGGATTTGAGGCCAAAATAAAGATGGTCGCAATAGCTCAGTGGTTAGAGATGTTCCCGAATAGATTCTGATGGCAGAAGTCATTTTTTTCCTGTGTTTTACTAATGCATATAATAAAGTTAATAGTGTTTCGATATTCAATATTCGCTGTCGTATCAACTAATCCGTGAGCTGATTATTTTTGGAATGCCCAGAAAATTTTGTAAAAATTTAACATCCTCTCTGTGCCCATTACGACATCACAATATTTTACAATGTTTCCCTAATTTTCCAGACCCAGGTAATCTTCCAGCACTACGTGGCCAGCAACCTGGACAAATACTTCCAGAATAGTTCCGAATTCCTTCCAGAAAGATGGTTGAAGACCGCTAATTGTCCAAAAAGTGATAAATCAACATCAGGAGCGCAGGAAGGTGAAGAGACAAAAGGATTAGATTTCAATCAACACCATGCATTTGCTTCGTTACCTTTTGGATATGGAAAACGAATGTGCTTGGGAAAGAGATTCGCAGATTTAGAAATACAAACTGTGATTTGCAAGGTAAATATATTTATAATTATCATAACTATCATTCAATCCTATTTATCACAAACTTTATAGGCCCAGAGGAACATGATTTCCCTCGTGGCCTCCTATGTGGAGTAAAGATTTCTTCAATAAAATTACTTTTGACTCCATGTATACTGTATATGAAGAGGAAAGCTTCGCTTCTGGAACATTTTGATATTTATATCATTTAGCTGATACCCACATATGCTCAACCTTTGTGTTAGGTTATGCACAAAGCGATCATGTGCATCTCAATACAGCAATTCAAAACTTTTATTTTAAATTATTGTTAACTAAAAAAAACTAACTAACTATCATGCCATTGGGCAGGAGGTAGGCAGAGATGATTGACTGCCACGTCTGGGCATACACTCCTTGCTTCATGTTCACATACAAATATTGTTGTTTTTTCTTTGGCTTAGGGTAGTGGGAAGGGGAATGATATGGGAAAGAGAAAGATGGGGAAGTACCTGGCTATTCAAATCTGGTCATCAAGCATGGTTTTTTTAGTGTGAATACCGCACAAGAGTCTCAACTGATCCCAACCATCTGGATCCAGTGAGACTATGGCATTCCCAATTGGAGAATGTTGTGAGGCTGAAGAT
>JAHDVE020002233.1:0-173399 GCA_022606495.2 Halesus radiatus | reverse complement strand
ATTATAAGTTTGGGTAAAACCATATTTACCAACTGTGATAAAGGTGATAATTGATAATATGACGTTTTTCGTTTGATGAAATTATGATTTTTTAGCAGAAAAATGCAAAGGTTGCAGTAACTTTATAACAATTGCATTTTGTATGAAAAACAATGAAAAAATGTAAACAATGCAAAAAAATGAACATTGCGTTTTTTTCGTTCTCTACTAACAAGCAAGCACATAAAATTTTATAGGTCTAACAGCATCATGACCATGCATGTACAGTTCCCGTCCAAACGTTACGATCATGCAGGGGTAGCGAGGATTTTTAAAAATATTTTTCACACATATGTCTTTTAGGGTCCTCTTCCAAGATCAAAGCAACGAATATGCGATTTAAAAAAAAAAATCAGGCTTTAAAGGGATGTAGCTTCGTCGAGACATTGCATGGCTAGTGCATGAGGCAGTCTCAGTCGGACGAAGCTAATGAAATGTTTTTAATAGTACAATGATAAGTACTTATAATGTTGAATTCTTTAAAAATAATAATAGCTTTGTACCTTGGGGATCTAGGAATTGTCTGGCAGCTTCAAATGGACCTCCTCTCACAACAATTTCTTCCAGGATTATCCCGAAGCTGTATACATCCCCTTTTTGGGTTGCAGGAATGCCAGGAATTAGAGTCAGGGGAAGTAACTCTGGAGCCACCCAAAGTAATTCTGTTGACATGAAGAAATAGTATTGTTATGAACTGACAATACAATTTTAACAATGTTCACATACCATTTTTCAATGAAATATTGTAGCAATGGTGAACGGCAGTTTCAGGTAAACAACACAACTCTAATTAAAAAGGCACATTACTTATTTGTACATATTGTATTTTAGTTAGACAAAAGAATCCGCATATTTATTCATTAGAATTTTTTGTTGAATAGGCGTAAAATCTTACTATTATAATAGTGTAAATCTTTGATGACTTCAGCGGGCGTTGTGAGAGTTGTGAGGCCGAAGTCTGATATTTTCAATACAAATCTTCCGTCGATAAGGCAATTGTATGATCGCAGCTTTCCATGAACCATCACTTCAGAACTGTGTAAATACGCCATTCCCTAGAATGAAATATTAACTAGTACAAATATGTAAGTACCTAAGTAAGGATAAGGACAATGTCTTATCCTTAAACAGAACCAAAATTGGACCCCAGGTCACATTCAACGGACCCACCATTATAAACTGTATTATGAATATATGTAGTTAATTCTAAGGGAAATGTGTTTTGGGTCCGCAAACAACTGCTAATGAGTATTAGTAAAGACCTGAAAATTTCGCCGTTATAATAATGCGAATTTTTATGCGAAAAACACCGATTTTCCTATTTTTCACGTGACATTCTCGTATTTTAAAAAGTAATATTGTATGTTTTAAATATTTTTTTGTCTATGGTTTTGACAAGTCTGAATAGCCATAAAATGGGACGCAGCTAGATTCACATTGAAAATGCCGCATACTGTTATCCTTTTTTCGTATTTGAAAAAACAGTAAATTAAATAATGTGTAAAAGACAACATAAAATAAAAATTAATAAAAACTAAAGCAAAAATATTCACTGCTTTTGTTGCAAAATACAAAAAAGGTGACATAACTTCGCTTCTTTTTACAAAATACCAACGTTTTTGCTGAAAAATACGCAAATTTCACCAAAGATAACGCAAATTTCACCAAAATATTGCGAATTTCGCCAGAAACATAGCGATTTTTTCAGGTCTCTAGTAATTAGCATTAATGTGCCACATTTCTATATTAATCATCATCATCATGATACTACATCCCGGAGTGGGATTTGGCATCCTCCACAAATTCTCTCCACCTGTCCACTCGCCTCCAGTCTTCAGTCCCTCCCCTCCTGCTCCAGTCCTCTTCCACGCAGTCTATTCACCTCTTACTTGGTCTGGTTCTGGGTCGCTTTCACTGGGAACCCTCTCAGTCACAGTTTTTGGTGTATGACATTCTTTCAACATGTCCAGTCCGTCGCAATATTTCTGACCTGCAGAATCTTATGATGGTCTGATACTAGATTTTAGAGTTCATGGTTCTTTTTACTTCTGTATTATTCATTTTCTAGCTTAGGTTCAAAGATTTTTCGGAGTATTTTGGCATTTTGTATTCAAATTTTGTTTCTTCATTTTGGTTAGGCACTATGTCTCACAATCCTAATGTTCTATATTAATTTACGTTTAATTCTATTCTAACTCATGTATATATCTGTATTTATTGTATTAACATATCTTAACACAACTTGGTTTTTCTTCGGTTCGTTTTCTTTTTACTTTCCTTTCTAAATATAAATATACTATTACGCTCTAATCTACTCTTATACCTACTAAATGTAGGCATATAGATTAAAATGAATCCTCATATTTGCTCTGTTTTCTATCATCAAAAATGTAAACCCAAAGCTGTTAATTTGCCATCATCATATTATATATATATATATATACATATATATGGTTTGTAAATCTTCAAAAATGTACCATATTATATACATTAGCTGATAAAAGTCTGCTCCATGGTTTTTTGCTTTTAGGGCCTGCAGGTGGTTTTTGTTTGGGCTTCAGCCAATAAGTGCGGGGTTGTTTGCCCTCTGTACGTACAAAAAACATAGCACTGAGAAGGTGAAGAAGTATCACATACTCATTTTTCTATCAATATAAAAGCTTAAATTACTATTGCTCGAAAGTCATTTGGACCTAATCTCATTTACAATAATTCATTGGACAACTAACACCTCCGCCATAGATCACCCCAAGTGGTTCGCTACGTTTGGTGACTCAGCAGGGGTGCCTGGGTTCATGGGGTGAGGATTATCCAGGTCTTGGCAGCGGATGTCTCTGTCCACCAAATGCGTTGCAGGATGGGGAAAGGATGGTATAGGGAGATCCATTGACCTCTCCAGCCGGATTCTCTCGACCCATCGCCTTGCACCGCAGTGGGAGGATGGATTAATATGTCTGTCACTCCTGGACACACTAACCCTCAGATTCCTACCCACCCTTAATACCCTTTTCTTTCTTATAACTTCCTCTTCTTCCTTTCTTTCTTTCAAAAGACCCTCCACACAGCATCCCCAAAGATGACATAGGCCTTGTGGGAAATTATTTTCCATGGTGCACGCCACTGTGTACAGGGCATGCGGATACTTTAATACTAGTATGCAAATGCTAAGAAACTTTTAAAAGCTCGACTTTAGAATTATTTGCCGGTTTTTATGTTTCCTGCCTCCTACAACATGGGTCCCTTTAAGTCCCAGATTCACCCCTTCCTTTCCTCAAAAAGACCCTCCACACAGCATCCCCAAAGTTGACATAGGTTCTGAGGGAAATTATTTTCTCAGGTCCTCCGGTGTGGAAAATTAAAAAAAAACCAAAAAATTCAATAGCTATTTTAACCTCGAATTAAACCCACCACCAAAAATTCTTACTTATGGGCCACGGCAGTCATCATATCAGTTAATTCATAGTAAGTTAAGAATTTAATTTATTTTTCTCATATTCACATACTGCACAAGTGTCCCAACTGCTGCTGTTCCCAACTGTTCGGAGTCAGTGGTACAATGGCATCCCCGATTGGGGTATGTTGTGAGACTGAAGGGAGTGGGGAAGGTTGAGAAGCACTTCAGAGTAGTACCTACCATTAATTTTTTAATGTTTTCACTAGACTCTTATTTGAAACGTTCTTACACATTTCCATAATTTACATAAATCATTGGCAAACTATTTCTAAGTTTTATCATATGAAAATTCTGTTTTGCAGAAAGGGAAAGTTTATTATTTAATTGTAAGAAACAAACAGCTTTTAATACAAAGGAATTTTAACAAAAGGTAAGCCAACAAAGTTTCTTGTGCTGACAGTGGTTAAGTACATATGTTTTATTTATAAAGCTAACAAGATAAAGAAAAAAACAAAATAAGAAGGAAGGGGGGATAGGAAAAGGAAGATAGGATCAGGACAGGAGATGCTCTCGATACATTTTATACTCGAGCATCAATTTCTGGTCATATGTATTACTTTGGTTCAATATTTTAAAAGGGTATTGTGAAGAATGTCGATATTGTGAAATTGTGCATTATATTGCGCACAAATACAGGGAATTGGAGAATTTATCCTAAGATTGGTCCTGCATGCGGGCAAATAAAAAAAAATGATTTGTCGGATTGGTCTTGACGGTACGTGAATGTTTATAAAGTTAATGAGCTCTGGCGAGTCCAGGCCATTATTCATAATTTTAAATAACAAGATTTGATCAAATATTAAGCGTCGCATTTGAAGAGTGATGAAATTATGGAATTTTAAGGATTCAGTATTATTTGCAAAGTGTAAATTAAATTTATAATTATAAGAATGTTGTAAGACTGCCAAACAAAAATAAGCACAGTCCTTCAAAGTAAAAGATGGAATAGTTTTCGTTGGGCACGTTGATTCAATTCTGGTTATCTTCAGAAAATAACAATAAAGGAAAGCTCACCTTTATAATGTCATGAATCAGAGACATGCGAAAGTTCCAGTCTAGTTTGAGGGCGTCATTGTTCAGAACATCTCTGAGAGACCCCTTGGGGCAGTACTCGGTAAGTATTAGAACAGTAGGACACTCGATGCAAGCCCCTACAAACCTCACCGTGTTCTCGTGAGATACATCTCGTACCTAAAAATACAAATATTATTAGGTGAAATTCTTGCTTCAAGTTTATGAGTTATTTAACTTTAAGATTTTTTTTGTGCAGACCGTCTTCACAGAGGTTGGGGTGTTTCAACCAGTAGTGGTTATCTTATTGAAAGTTCAATTGGATATTAAAAATTACCTAATAGAAATATGGGGAAACACATATATTACATACTTGAACAAATTACAAATAATACAGAATAAAGTCATAAAAAAAACATTTCTATTCATTCTAATTATAACCCAGACACCCCTACAAAAAAACTATACCAAGAAATGAACTTGCTGAAAATCAGAAAACTGTATGAATATAACATATGCCTATTGATCCACAAAATACAAAATGGGCTAATACACACGAACAAAGCATTTATACAAAACATCACAAGTACACAAACACTACACAAGAGAACATAATAAATTGTACACGAATACAAAAGACTGATAGTGGTAAAAGAAGCATAGACCATGAGGGTATATATAAGAGTATATATACAATCTCCTTCCTGAAAACGGAGAATCGAGTAAGAACATTTAAAAAAAAAACTGTTCAATCTCAAAATGAATGAGCAAAATAACAATGCATAATATTAAATAAGATAGCAAATATATGTAAGACAGGAATAATATGTAGGTTATATAAATAATATAATGTAATATGAAATATAATATAAGTATTAAAAGAGATTAAGAACAATATGTATGTATGTCGTTAACACGTAATACCCGGAGGTTCAAAATAAAACACATTCGGCGATGGTGGGTCCAGATTGACCCGGCTGAAATGATGAAATTAAAAGACTTTTTTATGCATTTTTCGTTCATATCCTTACTTTTATATAATATTATGTAATTCCTCATAAACTCATAACATATCCCTTGTGTTTCTTGTATGAAGATGGAAGTTTTAGAAATTAGTATTCCGTAAATGTTGCGGTTCGTCGATATACAGTAGCGCGGGTATCCCACGCGACAGCAAAAGGACGACTGACTCAATTGTGTCTCGAGACAGCCGGGCAGTCCGGGAGGGGGGTAAAGACTCGTCCCAGGAAGTCAGTGGAAGCGAACATTTTTTATTATTTTTGATTGTATATTTATTAACATTTTCGGGAAATCGACGGTGTGCATTTACAAGTATATCATGTATTATTTAAAATACCAGAAATAAAATCACTTATTTAATTCTTCCTTGTTGCTGTACCTCTAATAGAAAGATGTGTTAAAATAAAATAAATTAAACTTATAGCCATATTACATGATGATTGCTTATGCAAATATTAGAAAATATTATATAATGGCGTTCTTATTTGAGTATTTAATTTACTGACACATTAATTTGTCACAATTAAAACCATTGAATGACATACATTTTAGTTAAAAATACTAAAACTTTTATTTTTCAACAAAACAAATTTAAATGAACAATTTTCATTAAAAAATTAAAGGAATCCGGAATTTGACAAGTCCATTTGCAACGGATTCACTCAGATTTCCTACACTAACTGCATTATCACTTCCATTTTCACTTTCAGATATTTCCTCTAGTAATATGTCTTCCGGATCACTTTCAAATTCTGGATTCAATGATTCGAATTCCAAGTCGCCATCATCACTGATCTCACTGTTAAGTAGCTTTTCAATCTCATTATCAGCTAAATAATTTTGCCTTGCCATTGCGTTAGTACGGTACGAAATGAAAAAAAAATAAAACAAAGTTATAAAAATATAATCACAATACTAGAAATGCGCCCGAATGGTTCACAACATCTGCGTGTTAAGGACTGCGAGAGACAAAGACGGAAAGATAGAGCGAGAGATATACTGTTTCGTCAGCTGCTCAAATTCAACTGAGACGAGATGGAGATTTTGCGTGTTTTTATAGACAATTATTCTAATAACTTATTTAAAACGTGTCCGATTTTAATCATTTTTGAGTCGAGATGTGGGTAAATATTTGATAAAAGAATAGACAAGAGGAAATTAGCCTAAACGAAATATTTGCGGCAAAATCTTTTATTTAAAAAACACTGGGTCAAATCAGACCCATCACCGGAGTCGAGGTGTTAATTAATATAATATGTATATAGTTAAGTTAAGAAAGTGAAATATTTATATATTTCTTTTAACTTGATAAATAATTTTAAAAGAAAAATTGAGAAATACTGCATAAAAAAAAATAATATGCTGCTCTTTTACATAATACATATTTTTCCATAAACTTAAATAAATTTCATTATACCACCAGAAATTGCACCAGAAATTAGCAACCTAGCAACAAGAAATTATTCGACGATTCATTAAAACGTCCGTGGCTACTGAATAATGTAATGTTGTAGGTTACCCATCAAATACTGATTCTCGGTGACGGTGGGTAACAATTTGATCTAAAACGGAAACTGACCGAGAATTGGCGTTTAACGGGGACCGTTCAAATGCCAAAGTTTTCTAATTGGTCCTAATGTCGACTTGATTGTTAATCAAACGTGAGACAGAGGTTGAAACATCCCAACCTAATCTATCGAATTCAGCCCGCCTGACTGCTACCCGAGCGTCCTATCCACCGAGCTATCAATCTCCTCATTACCTACTTATAGAGAATAGCTTTTTAAAAATTTCTATGAATAGAATGAAAGTAGCTGGTTGTTTTAAGTGGACATTTCAAAGGATCATAGCCCGGAATTGAAACGATTTTATGAAGTGAAAATATTTATGTTTTCATAGAAATTCTCGATAGAACTTTCTGGCAAAATCGGTCGGCAAGTTTTTAGGTAGGTTGGAAAAAAATAAATTATATTGCACATAGAATATTGGGTGTTAAAAATTTATATGTGGTACCTGTTTGATTTCCCAAAGCAGTTTCTTGTTAAGGTCCACTTTCTTCTTGGTGACCTTTTTTATGGCAACTCTGTTCCCCTTGTATATCCCCACTGTTGTAAACACTTGTGCTGGGGGAATAGAGTTGCAGGACACAATGGAGGCGCGGGCGCTGTGCAATCCGTAAGTTAACTGAAATTATTAAGATGTATGAGAAGAAATAAAAATTCGGTTAATGATGAATTTCTGAAGCATTCAGTTTTTTTTTTATCGCAGCAATTAAAAAAAAACGGTTTTAATATCTTTGTAAGCAAAGCATTTTTTTAAAACCAGATTTGGCCCTTTTTTGATGTTTGTACATCCGCAAAGATATACTTTTTTTTAATAGAGTCAACGTGGCCTACTATCTCTTTTCCGGTCACAGCTGTGGAATTACGTAGCTAAAATCTAGTTTATTTAAATATCGATCACAGGGTTTATAATTGTAGACATAATAAGCACACAAAGTAATTGAGTTTCAATTAGATTTAAAAAAAAACAGCAATTTTACGGGGTGGTTTGACATCAAAAAAGGTGTTTAAGGCAAGGCTGCGTAATGTCACTGTGGTTATTCAATCTATACATGGATAATTGTATGCAAGATTTGAAATGAGTAATCTGCAAGTATGTTGCCTGTTGTATGCTGATGATGCGGTGCTGATTGCTAACAGTATGGGAGATAGTCCCTCGTATCTAGAATGAACGAAGTATCTATGAAGAATGAGTTAATGATGAATGTAAATAAGTCTAAAGTCATGGTGTTTGAAAGAGAGAGTACGAAAACAGTGTGCAATATAGTTGTGAATGATGAATACTTGGAGCAGGTCGATGAGTTTGTGTATTTGGGAAGTATGTTTACGAGAGATGGAAAGACTGATAGGGATATTGAAAGAAGGGTGAATGCAGGAAACTCTATTAACGGAGGACTGAATACGGTTGGCGATAACAAAGAGTTGTCCAAAAAAGCGAAGCTAGCAGTCCACGATGGAGTGCTAATACCAACTTTGATGTATGGCAGTGAGGCATGAAACCGGCAGAAGGAGGATGAAAGTAGACTGAATGCTGTAGAAATGAGATCTCTGAGACGAATGTGTGGTAGAACTATGTATGACCGTATGAAAATGTTGAGATTCGTAAAGAATGCAAGGCTGATTAAAAGAAAGAGATGCTTAGATGGTTTGGGCATGTAGAGCGAATGAACGAAGAAATGAGTATAAGGAGAATATATGGTGTGAATGTGAATGGAAGAAGAAGCCGGGGACGTCCGAGGAAGATATGGCATGATCAAGTGAATCAAATACTTGAGTCGAGCCATGTCAGAAGTCGGAATAACAGAAGAGAATGCATGAGAAGTTGTATGAATGTGAATGAAGCAAGAAGTGTATGCCAATATTTGGCGGTCCGTCCTCTCTGCCTACCTCTGCGGATAAACGGCGTGATGGTTAGTTAGTTAATTAGTTAATTCGATTAGTTTACAATTTTGTGAAAACAACTGACATCCTCTGTGGTTGAATGGTTACGCTCCTCGGCTATGATTCCGGGGAGGTTGCAGGTTCAAATCCCAAATGCGCAAGTAAATTTTATTGGAATAATCTGGATATATTATGTCACAATTTATTCAACAAAAATAACATATGCGGCAAGTCCCAGAGTAGTAGATACTTTCAGTATCGCACTGGTGAAGAACCACCATTCAGAATCTAAACGTTGCTTGAAATGGCTTTAGCCGTGTTTGGTGACCAGATCTGAATAGCCAGATACTCCCCACCTTCCTCTTACAGGGCAGACACGTTCAGTGGTAGGCACAGCACAAAATGGAGTATTTTCATTACACCGTGCATGAATGCATTCATGGATAATGAAATCAACTAATTTTGCCGTGCCTGCCAATTGCTGGTGCTGGTAGATGTGAATCGAATTTTTTAAGTCCGGCTGAGCAGGCAAGCCGCTGCGCACTGAACCCACGGTACCGACCTTTGAATTTCTGGAATTGTGACGATTTCCAGAACCAAGGCGGAGGATTAAAAACACCGCCCTACAACCCTGCCTCAATTGAAGAATCTTATTCAGTAGGAAATAGCCTGAATTCCGGTGGACATGTTGGAACGTGTAGAGAGGAGGGTCAAAAATCTCTAGCATCAGTACATATAGAACTGTGGGCACCGACTTACAAATGTTTCGTTTAAAACTGCATGAAATTTAAATTTGAAATTATGTTCTTTTATTAATTAATTTTGTCCACCAGCAATAGACACTTTTTATTTTTTTGTTTGAAAAGTTTTATTAACTGTGTACTTTTGTTACTTGAATTTATTATTTCGCTACCAGTTTCGACACATCCGTATCACGCACCAGCAGCCTCTTAAAACTGAATGACACGGATGTGTCGAAATCGGTAGTGAAATAATAAATTCAAGTAACAAAAGTACATAGTGAGTAAAACTTTTCAAACAAAATGTCTAGAAATTGTTACATAGTTGATTACAAAAAACTTTTTATGTTATTTGCCTCCAAAAAAAAGAAGTTTCTAGACCCCATCCTGTACTTTAATAATCGTTATGGCTGCCCTCTTATTTACATTGAATCGTCGATCAGGTGTTGTCTAAAGTTTCATTTTAACTCGTGTTCCGTGTTTGGTAAGAGTTAAACTAATTTTTATATAATTTTAATTTTATTTTTCATTTTATTTATTTGGAACACACATTATTAAACAACAAAATGTAAGAAAGCTTTGACTACCCAACTGGGAACAAATTCCGTTTTGGGATAGTCAAATTGACTAGTTTAGTTCATATTAAGTGCCATTATACAAAAGTAGAAGGGAAAAAAGCTAGCATTGACAATAGTATGGTAATATAATATATCTAGAAAAAAGCTAGCATTAACAATAGTATCGTAATATAATATATCTAGAAAAAAGCTAGCATTGAAAATAGTATGGTAATATAATATATCTAGAAAAAAGTATAATCATTATGCATAAAATGTGAAAAATAGTACAGAAAAAAGCAATTGTGTAAACCAGGTAATTTGAGTATGGTAAAATACTTCAGTACTTATGAAGAGATGACAAAAACAAATATTATAGAGTAAAAAATTTTGTACATCTGTTTGATAGGTACTGGTTGGTGCTATGAGGAAAAAAATGTGTTTAAAATTGAGTACTAAAAAAAAGATCATATTATTGAGTAATATTGAAAAGTATTCAATTTATTTTTTATAACTTATTGAAGTTTGTAAATCTCATTGTAATATTTAATCATTGAAGAAGATAATATTAACAAATCCCAAAATGAACCACGAATCCGAAAAAACAACAGAAATTAAAAAGATTTCAGTCGCATCTGGGACCTGGTCCCAGATTAATATTATCTTCTTCAATGATTAAATATTGATAAGATTGAGTTACGTCATCAGTTACGTTATCACTCAGCTTTATTAGCCGACCACGAAACTCAGGGATGCAGTCCGAAGAGGGTGCAGCAAATAGTTAATAACATATTCAGTAAGCACAAAAAGTAACTACAGTAAATTGTTTATGACCGAATGTTTGTCCTTCTTCCTTTCCTTGTATCATTTTGCATATTACACTAAATTTGCTTACTTTTTTAATTTAATTTTTACTCACATCGTTAATTTTCTGTAGTCCTAGTTTAGAGCCGTAAGGTTTGCCAACTTCAAGCAATACTTCCTCTGCACGAATTCTCCAGGACATATTGTTCAGGTCTGCCGATAGGCGCATGTGCCTGTAATATTATAATTTACAATATTTACATACGGATTAATGAAATATAGAATGCTGGCCGGTATAGGATCAAAAAAGAGAGTCTTCAAGTGGCTTCACGGCTTCCGCAAGACACTTGATATATTTTATTGTATTATCACTTTACACATTATTTTTATTTTTTTGTACTTCCGTGTTATCTTACCACATAGATCCTAAATAAATATGAAAAAATGAATCGTAGATTATTATGATTTTCCTATAATCGACCTCCATCAAATTTGTCATATTTTATTTTTTAAACACATATGTCATCTTTGGGGAAGCTGCGTGGAGGGTCTTTGGAGGAGTGAACCCGGGTCTTAAAGATATCCATGTTTTAGGAGGAACGAAATATAGCCGAGGTGTTGAACACAAGAATGTTATAAAAAACCCATTCTCATGTGAAAATTGGAAAATGTTCAGCATGCGTTTGATGTATTTCCCAGCTGTGTACCAGTCACGAAGGGTAACCGATGATGCTATATCTTCAGTGCACCTTCTATAGAATACCAGTAGAACAAACACAGCATTTACACCTGAAGTCTGTTTTCTAAAGACTGAAATTCAACCATTCAGATATAGTCCAGTCAGTAGAAACATAAAAAAGGTTTTGCCTTGCAAAAGGTGGGGTAAAAGATTTTTTGATTTTATATTGTAAAGTTAATCCATTACGTATAACACTTACAAAAAAAAGTTTGTCTTGGACAATTTTATCGTAGGATAAACCGTTGGGAATTACTTTTGGCACCTTTCTTCCAAGATGGCGGTTGTTGCGAAGGTCACCCAAGGTCGAAAACTTGGATATTTTTCAGGGTTTCCCATATTTTGCATGGTAAAAACCTCCGACTGGACTAATATGGGAATTTATCAAACTGAGCGCTGTTTTTGCCGAGAGTCGAGAGTATTGTTTAGGTTTCCAGGGGTTCCAAACCAGAGGTGACCTTTGAACTCAGCAGCAGAGTGCACTTACGATTTGATAATTTAGACTTAACATAAATTAAGAACTTACTTGTACGCTAAACATGCTAATGTTGCCGCAAAAGCCAGGAAAATTCCAAATCCAAAGGAGCCATATAAAATCACTTCGAAAGCGTCTTTATGAGCAGCATGAAATGATGAAAGAAAATCTTTTATTCACAAAAAGATAGCATCTGAAAAATCATTATTTGTGTCGTGCGTTTGGGCCTTTCTCTGTCATAATAATTATTCACGCATACCATTTCTCATGCCACACAAAACATTTTCTACCGTTCTCATGAATATTATATAATAAACAGATCTTTCAAAAATACACCGATCACGAATACTCACTTTCTCTCATTTTGTTTGGAGCATGTATTATTGTAACTAATTACCATAAGGATCATCCACGCATATTTATTCCAGGCACTCAACCAACATCCGTAAAATTAGGGGTGCCGTATGTACAGTCTGACATTTAATTGTAGACAAAAAATTAGGGCGCTGCGATTGTTTAAATGTTTTAAATGAAAACCAAGATGGCTCATAGGAAAATTATTGTGATTTAAATAAAAGTACAATGGTCCAAGTGCATATTTTTAACTTTAACCAAACGTTGTTCAGAAAATAGTGTTACGTTTCCATAGGAGGATGATTATCCATCATATGTTAAAACGCAGTATATCTTGAAAAGTGTTAAACTTAATAAAAAAATGCATATAAACAATCTTGTAAATAATAATGTTTTCTAAAACTTTCATAAACAATTTTTTTTTACAGTAACTCCACATAGGAGACCCTGAGGGAAGTAATTTCTCTCAAGGCCTATATTATTGACATATGATGCATAGAAGGCGAGTCATTTGCGAAAAACCAGTTTTTGTGACTGTTAATATTTTTTACGAAAGAGAGCAATCACTTTGTGGCTTGTCATTATAATGTAAATGAAAGATTTTTTTTTTTTTTAAGCCACAGAAATTTCAAATCAAAATCCGATTATAAGGATGATCCCTTTCTTCCCCTTCCCTTCCCCTACCTCTCTCCCGCTCACGCTCTGATGCTCTGTCCTGTTCTACTCTGATATACTGTCTCTTTCCCCCACTTTCACTGTCTTCATTATGATATATCTCTGTATTTTAATTTAGTTTATATGTGTACATTCCTGATGAAGGTTGAGTTCAACCGAAACCAGTCGTTAATGCATAAATATAAATAAAATAAAGTGGATAAAAACAAAAAAATTCTTTGATTTAAACCTTGATATTTGTGTCGGACGCTTTTGCCGCCTTATTATTGAATTGTATAAGAAAGAATAGATATGTAAATTGTACGGGACCGGAACCAGCAAAAATAAAGATTTGGAATTGCGTAACTGGTCCGGCCCACTAGCCAAGCATTTTGTGTAAAGTTTGTTCAAGTGGCGGTATGTGACCGCCACAGCTATTATGACAAATAAAAATGACAGAGCGAGATGATGTCTGCGGAGGAGACGGGTGATGTCGGGTGAGCTCTCACGACGCTACTCGACGCAGATTGCTGGTCGATAGCACTGTGAGAGGCTAACTTGGCGCCCGGCGTAGCGCCTGGTTGGCATTAATGTAGAGGCCGAAAATGGCATTTTCGGCAGTCATCCAGCGATGCTTGAACCGACATCACCTCTGTTCCCCCGACTGCTCTACCTCGCTCTTCTTGAAAATCAACCTGCCTTCTTCTTCTCTGACCCCCCGCTGACCCTTGGACTATCCCCCGGACTACCAACGCTCACGGAATCAGACCATCGAATCACCACGGACAAGGCCCGCAGAGCAGCATCCGAGTTTGCACAAAAGTGTGTATTGTGCAAACGGATTTGTTTAGCCGCAGGAGTTTTTACACAAAAAGGAATTTTGTGCGGAAACAAAGTGATCAAAAATCGTTGTCGTTCCCTTTTGCAAGAGGGAGGGATAGGTCGCCACCCCCTCCCCTCCAGCCCGCTTCGCAGATCGGGATCAGCCGGCCTCTACAGTCGTTTGTGTGCCAGATTACATCTGGTACAATATTTCTATTTGCTCTGCTGATATTTTTACGATTTTATCAAATACTTATTTGTATACAAAAATTCAGCTTTGTAGGAATTATTCTGACCTAAAATCCATATTTGACTGGGCTATTAGATAATCAGGAACAGTTAATTTTAGTAGACATTCACGACAAAGATTCATCTGCCATTCACAATAAAAAGAAACACTTGCTGTATGGCTCACACCTTCCATAAGACCATGCACACTCTCATTTATCAGGCCTTCACTTGGTGTTGGGCACCTACCATTAGCGGAGCATGCCCTGTCTGTGCCGAGGAAGCCGCAGCGAGGCACGTCCCGAGGCGGGGTCGCGCGGCCCCCGGGCCAGTGGATGCGCTGGCCGGGCACGGGCGCGTAGGTGCGACCCTTGCCATAGTAGTGCGCCACCACCTGGAAGCGGCCCGTGTGCGGGTCCAGGTCCAGCAGCGAGTAGTCAGCGTCGCGGTCCCCATTGTCGTCTATGCGGACGTGCCCGGTTATACCTGGAAATAGCGATTAATACATTACATATTAATTTTTGTATTTCATCTATTTACCTCTATTACCCCCCTTGTCCTATTCGGCGCCGGGTTCCTGTCCTGCAGGCCCAGCCTCTGTTTTTCCCCACTTTTCCTGGGGTGACTCACTGGAATTGCCCTCATTTAAGTCAGAGTCCATCTTCTGGTATTCCTAGTACCTACTTGTTTTTTTTTTATGGGAATACCGCACAAGAGTCCAACTGCTCCTTGCTAACCGGAACTAGTGAAGCTATAGCACCCCCATTTGGGGTATGTTGTGAGGCTGAAGGGTATGGGGAGGGGAAGAGGAAGGTGGGAAAGTACCCGGCTGTTCGAATTTGGTCACCAAACACCGATAAAGCCATTTCAAGCAATGCTTCGATTCTGAATGTTGGCATTTCACCTGGGCGATACTAACAGTACCTGTCTTCAGTTCTGGAACGTGCCGCAAGTACACTATGAGTATTATTTTATATTAATTAAATTTGAAATAATACAATTTGATTAAATAAAATTTACTTGGGCATCTAGGGATTCGAAACCGTGACCTCCAGATTCGTAGTCGAGAGTCTTCTCCATCGACCACGGAAGCTGCCAAGTAACTTTTATTTTGTTTGTTTTTTCATTATTATTATTATTAATTTTTTTACATTAACTCCATATTGGAGGTCCTGGGGAAAATAATTTCCCTTAGAGCGTATGTCATCTTTGGAGATGCTGGGTGGAGGAATTTTTTAAGGGGTTCGAGGGATGGGCAGGAATCTGGGGGTCAGTGTGTCCAGGAGTGACGGACGTATGAATTGATCTCTTCTATTGCAGTACAAGGCGATGAGTCGAGAGTCCGGCTGGAGAGGTCAAAAGGTCTCCCTCAACCGGCCTCTCACAATTTGGTCCGCCACAGAATTGATGGGCAGACGCATCCGCTGCCAAGACCTGGGCAAAGCTTACCTAATCGATTCCTGTTATTATTTAGGCGACCGATTACTTAAATTATTGTAAGTAATAATTTTGGTGCGGATTTAAATACGTAGTTCCCCTTCCAAATTTTACCCACTTCACTAATCCGAAAACAGTGGCCACAGAACTTGATAGTATAAATAAAGAAAAAGGAATATCACCATGGAAGTCCCTGTTCCACATCCGGCGCGTGATGGCCACTCCGTCGCGGATGTTTTCGCCCGCCGTCAGCGTCTCGTTGAGCGCCATGCCCAGCAAGTACACGCCGTCGTAGAAGGCGCCTATGAAGAAGTTCACCTAAACAGTTAAACATTACACGAAAACAGTGATAAAGTTGACTTGAAAACAGTCAAACTTATAATTATAATTCGAAAACAGTGATAAAATTCCCTTGAAAAAAAAACGGTCAAAATACGGAACTACATCCATTGAGGTATATAAATGGAGTAAATATCGGCGTTCAAAATATGAGCAACATAAATGAGGCCAATTGGCTACATTGAGATAGCACGGGCTTCAGTCGATTACAAGCGCTCGCCGGGAATGGATCTCCAAAGATTACTGCAAAACGCCAATATGACTGCACAAGTCGTTCTGGAAAAAATAGAAAAATTAATGGTGTAACCTTTCATAGATTTTACCATAATCAATATACTATAATTTAGCCATATAAGAGCATCTCAACGCGACATGCGCCCGCCGGTAAGAAATGCTCCGGGCCGGGGCAGTGCGTTCCGATCGTTCGCAACCGCTTGACAACCGCTTCACCTCCTTTGTATTTCACCCGCGGGAATAACTTTTTAGACTGATTTTGTTAGGAAAGTTGACTCTATGTATATACCTCAATGACTTTATTACGAAAACAGTAGTTATGTTTACTTGATAATGGTAAAATTTAAAATTATTACACGAAAACAGTAATAAAGTTTTTTGAAAACCTTCAAATTGTCACAAAAAACACAAGGAAACAGCGGTTAGATACCCTTTTTTCGAAATATTTAATGCTTTAAAAAAAATTTATATACAACTTACAATATGGCGTCTTGTCTTGTTATTTTTACAGTTTCAAAGCTCGATAACTTAAATTTGCCTGCTGAAAACATTTGTTTACTTACAAATCTCGGACAGGAGAAGCTGTGCGAATTTCATAACGCCAAAAGTTTTTATAGTTAATATGTTGGTGACAAGCAAAGTAAAGCTGGGATTTTTTTTATATTATAAAAAAATTCAAAAACGGTAAATCTAAAACTGAACCATTCAGAAACACAAAAGAACTCCGGTAAAGATATAGGTTACCGATTAAAAAAAACTTTGGGCCAACAAATCTACAAATACCTAGGAATAAAATTGTTTAATAAATTACTGGAAAAGATAAGATTCATTAATGATAACTTTATAGAATTCAAAATACAACTAAAAAAGTATACTAAATTTTTATCTAAAGTAAACTATACAATAATAATTTAAAAAAATATATATATATATTATTCTGAATAACAAAATAAATAACCACCCCTCCTATACATTCAAGCATATCTTTTTATGGTTGTATATAAAATAGATAGATATTTAATAAGGTTTTTATAGAAATGGCTTGTTATATAATACACATTTACACTATAGCAATTATTATTTTTATGAATAAGTGAATACATTTTTTCAAAAAAATCATTTGAAAATTGTACATAATAACTTAAAAATATAGAAAATTGGTGAAGAAACCACGACAACTCCAATGCCGATGAGAAGAAAAAAAATAACAAATTTTTAAAAATGTTCGCCTGTACGAGTATATTCGTAGTTTATTAGTTTTCGACTGTTGATAATGATAGTTATCAATATTCCCATTCGAAAATCTCCGTCTTCCAAGTCCGTGCTCCGCCCTCAATCCCATTTGTTCCGTTTTAAGTACTGACATCTAAGTTAACTTTATCTTCATTGCTGGAGATAAAGTTAAGCCCAACTACTGCCTTCCGTTCCGGGTTACGGCTCCAACCGAGCGAGATAAGTCCAAATAAGTTACGCCCTTTAGATTTACAAAAACTTTCCCAAACAATGTACGTTTGGCTCCTTCTGACTTTTATTAATTTTGAACAATGTCTCAATCAAATAGGCCGGTTGGTAGCTGAATGGACAAATGCATCCGGCTCCCACACAGGCGTCGTAGGTTCAATTATTCTACTAGATAACAGAAATAACGTAACAGAAATGCGTATTATGATACCGCCGCATATCTGATATATCGATACCGGGTCCACAGATATTAGCCTTCTGACCGTTCCGAGATATTAAACGATATTTTGGTAATCATATCTATTGAATAATGATTTGGTGCGTGGTAGTAATAATAATAATCAATGCTACATATTGCGTTCAGATGATTATATATTTACACAGTAATGTTTCCTAAAGTGTCGCAAGAAGATGCTTAAAATAAAAATAATAAAATTAAAATGGTTTACATAATTATATTACAGAGTTGGTGGTTTAATTAATAGAAAAAATGGAGTGCGTAGCCACAAATTTTGTTTTAGAAGTTAAAATCATAATATAATACACGTAATGTACAATGTGACATAGGATATTTAACATATAGCATAACGGTACTAGTGGTAAATTATGTTGTCTATCTTATCACTAACTATAGACAGTTGAGGTTATCCACCACTTTCCCACCCCGGTATAAGTAACTTATGGTTACTCCTTCAGGGTGCACCTCAAGGACTCTAATTTTTTGGTTCAACGAAGCTAAGGTTATAAATGATTCTAAACCCTCAAGTGTCCCTGCATAGCATTAGCTTAGAAGGAGGTTAGTAAAATTCCACAGCCCAGAATGGTTAGTACATACATACGGTCGACAAAAGTGGCTCTAGTAATAATGGTGGCTCTGCTCTACTCGTCCGTAGATGAACATGGTGAGACGCAGGAGAAATACTAACATAAAACAGTAAAAGGGAGAAACTAAATAGATTAAGTGAGAGTACTTGGGACGAGCCGTTGCCAGGACACCAGGGCAGTCCCTCTGAAGCAGTGCTAGGTGGATTCTTGTTCCCGCCACCCTTCCCAGGAGACATTGCGCCAGTCGTCAAAATTATCCCTTAAGAAAAGTGTAATTGGGGAGGGGGTAAAAAAAAAAAAAACCCTGAGACCCTGGGGATATGGAGGGGTCCAGGCGGCCGGGAGCGTGCCACTGAGTCGGGGAGACGGGAAGGCCGTCACCACCAAGCTTGCTCCATCAGGAAGTACACAAGGGATCCGGCTAGGGCAAGTCAAAAGTAGATGACTGCTTCGGGTTGCAGGGATAGGGTTAATTTTCCACTCCCTAAGAGGGGATGTGGACAGTACACAATAAAAATATTTTTGGGTTCAGTTCGCCTGAATATCTCAAAATGTTTTTGAGTTCTACACAAAGAAAAATTTTTGTACCTAAAAAAAACAAAACTCATAATAGGGAAATAAAAATGGAAAACAAAATTATAACAACAGTAGAGGCATCAGTGCAGAGTGAAAAGTTTAAAGCTAAAATTTAAAATTAAAAAAAAAGTATAAGATATATTAAAAATGGGAGGAATCTAAATGAGCAAAATACAGAAATAGAGAATGAAACAAGGTAACAAATTAGCAAGTAGAAGATAAACATTTACAAAGAGAAACATAAAATGTAAAACCAAGCATATACAGTAGTTAAATAAATTTAAAATCAGTACCAGAGATTCAAGAGGACAGTACCTCCGGCACCTGAAACGATAAATGATTTTACGAAGCTATTCCGCGACTCTAAGTTCAGGCCATCTCTCCACCCATCTACTTACAAACCTTCTCAGACACTCGAAATTCACCTTATTGCAGACCAGATCAGCATTCCAGGCTGGTCTGGTAATTCCAGTCAAACCATCCAGCATTTCCTCTCTCGCATCCATCAAAATCTCACAGTGCCACAGAATGTGCTCGGCGGTCTGGTTTGTATTTCCACAAGCACAGTTTGGGTGAGGGATAGAGATAAACTATGAAGTCTACCCCTAAATTCACCGTGCCCCGATAGTAGTTGGGTGGTATAGTGGTCCAGGTGTAAAAATGCCCCTTCCATTCTGCTTCTAACTGAGGGGAAGAAAGAATAAGTCCATCTTCCCGTCGTCGCCCTATCCCAACGTGACTGCCAATCATCCAGAGTTCTATCACGCATCTCCTTAACTAACTATAGACAGTCTATCATATCGATAATAAGTACTGGCGTTACTGACCGTGCTCGATTCATTCGATGTTCATCGTTAGATTAAATCTTTGGTATCGCCGATATTTCTATAAAAATTATTCCTTCGGTGTCAACAATGGAAAAAAAAACTACAAGAATAGCTAGAAATGACAAAATATTACGGAATTTTAAATCGTTATGCCTCAGACCCTATTAGGTCTACAGAGACCATTTTGATTTCAAATTGTACACAAATTATGTCTACTTCAAAAAGTATTAAATGATTTATCCCGAAAAATTTGTCATTCTGGTTTCAAAATCGAAAAAAACCGAAGAAAATTCGTTTTTTTTTTTAATCTCGAGTACAAATCCGGAGGTTGTGGGTTTAAATCCCAGGGTGCGCATGTAAATTTAATTTAATTAATCTGCGTCGTTTTACAATTAATTCGTTAAAAATAATATATACAGTATATTTATGGTGCGTTCCAAAGTGAAAGATGCTTGAAATGGCTTTAGCCGTGCTTAGTGCTTAGATCTGAATAGCCCGGTACCTCCCCACCTTCCTCTTACCCATCGCCTTCCCCTCCCCATACCTTTAACCCTTACAACATACCCCAATAAGGGATGTCACAGTCCCACTGGCTTCGGACAGTTGGGACTCTTGTGCGGTATTCGCATAAATAAATAGGAGTGTCAGGAGAATTCATAATGTGAAAGTAAATTGCAAAAGAATTAATCAATCAATGCAAAAATGATGTTAAAAAAGGACCCATCATGAATAACATAATACCGACAGACTAATATATCAATATTAGGTAATATCACAAAAAAACGGGAATGATACAGAACTATTCCTCTTGCACTTTGTTACCATCTGGTTAGAATTTTTTGGATGCGATTTCAACCTTTAGTGCTTTGAATTATGTATGAAAGGGAAATTATAATCGCTTGCGTTAATAAGCCTCTAGCCGTTTTCCATCCTCGCACTTGTCACGAACCTGACAAAAAATGACAGTAGATGTTTTGCGAGAGAAATATGCAATTTTTTATAGGTTATGGTACCTTTAATGGCTTGAAATATAACTAAATATGTTACGCACCATAAGAAATAACAGGTTTGAGATATCATTAAAAATCCTCCCCTTCCAGAATAACTGAAGAAATAATCACCAAAGTGCCAATGACATTGTTTTGTGCAAGGATTAGATTATGACGTAGACAAATTCGTTAAAATTGGTATGAATTTTCAAGAAAAATTCTCAAGTAGTCGCAATAAATAAACATAATGATTTCACGGGCAAAATGAACACTGTAAACAGCGAAATTATAATCAGTAAGGAATATTAAGAGCGGAAAAAACCTTATCCAGTTATAGTTGGCGTCAAAAACGGCACGTGTGACATCAGAAGCAGTGGTACCAACAGAACATGGTGTTTTTGTGGTACAGTTTTTAGTTCACTTTTATATAACGATTTATAAAATCTACGTATAATTATATACAATAAAAGTTATATATTCAGAATCGGTGTTTGCTGATCTATACGAATATATATTTTTAAAGCCATTATATTTTACACTGGAGTTCCTTATTGTTTTCTCAGTAAATCAGCTTCACTGGTAATAAATAATTTTAGGCACCATCAACATTGGAATTGTGCGGGGGTTAATAGAATCATATAAATATAGTAAGTCGTCTCAACGTGGCCTAACCACAGTTTGAAAATGGTATTGAACACCGAAACAGCTGTCACGATAATAAAAAAACTGAAATGCAGAACTTAATAATAACATTATTAAATTAAATGGATTGCTACGAATTAGACACATTACACTTAATAATCGGGAATGTTAGTCTGCCCTTTTAAATAATAATTAAATTAACAACTATCAAGAAAATGAACTTGTTTTAATCTTCCCAAAAACTCGTCATGAAATTTACACAACTATTTTCAGCCCTTCATAATATTTTATATCATGAGCTTCGATGTTTAATACACTCATTTTACTGTAAACTGTATGACGAGATGGTATTAGTTTATTTTATACTAGCTGATGTGTACCCGGCCTTTCTGGGCATTTTTTTTGGGATAAAGTTATGATGTTGTGAATTTTTGCTTTTAGTTTGGGTGCCATAATTGATTTAACAGTGAAACAACGCCTTGTTTTGACTATTACCATATCTAAACAATGAAACAAACAAACATTCACTTGAAAATTTTATTTCTTTCCAAACATTTATTTTTCAATATGTCTAAATAATAAAGTTCTTAAGTAAGTACCTACTTGTCCATTTTGAATATATTTCACCCAAAAAAACCCTTTTTTATATGTAATCTGTGGCTAACCAGAGTGGTATATCTGTGGGCTAACCTAAAAACAATATGGCGGGTTCAATATTTTTCAGTGACTTTAAGCTCTATAATTGTTGTTGTAAAGAAATAAGAATATTCATTGTCAAATAAACTGTCAATACGGATATTATGATAATGTTAATGTTAAACAAATTTTTTTTAGGTTAATGTTTCTAAAAAAAGGTACATAATTGTATTACTTATGGTTTACAATTAATAGAATATAAAATTATGTACGGTAAAGCTCATTATTGTTTTGACATTTGACATTCTAATCTCAAAACCGACCGGCCATAGATTTGGAGCATTTTGGCGGGCTTTGATAAATTGTTAATTATTTTAACCAGGAAAAATAACTTTAGAATAACGACAAAAAATATTGATGTTTAAGTAAGTTAGAACGTTATTGATAAAAAATAAATAAATATTGGTTGGAGGTCCTTATTAAAAGTGGTTGTTGTTACCGTTAATAGATTTCAAACGTTTTTTGAGACAATTTAAATATTTGGTTGTTGTATTTCGTGAAGGCTATCTATTTTATCTATGTGCCTACTGTGGTGTGTTTTGCACTTGTGTCACTATTTTAAATTGAATTTTAAAACAAAATATGTTCGTCCATATAGGGCGTATACAAAATAATAAATAAATATTACTCAATATGGAAGAAGACTTCTTGAAAATCTCTCGGGCAGAGATGGATAGTGAAGATAGTAAATTATGGTGTACAAGTATAATGTATTTTATATCGAGGCACGAGAATTTCGTATTGTTAACAATCTAATTTACATACATTAACGGAGCCCATTTAAATAGCGAAAATTGAATAAGCGAATTAATTACGCGTTTTCGCCCAACGTACTCATATTTTCAAATAAGCGGTCGCGAGGATATCCAATACGGAAACCACCTAAAAAGCAGGAAGACTGTGCGGAGTAAAAAAGTCTTGAAAAAATGTAATCTTTTCAAATTTATTTCAAGTTCTTATAATGGCTTTTCTACTCGTGGTTACTAAATTTACCTCCTTCCCAGAATGGACTGCGATGGCGACAACCCCAAAACAAAATTGATATTAGAAAAGCAACCCCTTTTGTTTACCCGTTTCCGACACGTAGGTAGATAAAGGCACACCGGCGATAGCTCCGTTGTAATCTCTACGTTTTTCTCATAAACAATGCTTATATCGGAAAGATAGATCACAACGAAGCGAGAACTAATGTGATTTTTTTAATAAAGGGGGAAAATAAGATTTCTGTGTCGTGAATTGGTTTTTTACAGATTTTCTGGAACAATTTCTTATTCCATTAGATATAGGTCACTTTTAAGAGAAGTCATTCAGAAAAAGACGGATTGGAATGAGACTCAAGAGAAAAACACTGATAAATATTACGGCGCGCCCAAGAAAAGACATAAAAATGGGAGTAAAATCTTTAAATAAAAATAGGTTTTATTTGAAAAAGAAGGGAATGAAAGCCAACGTTCTCGGAAAATGAGAAATTTCAATGATATAAAAAGGAACAAACATTGATAATGAACCAGAAATAAAACCCTTTGCATATATTTTATGTAAATATGTCTAGAATATCGAATATCGTTGTGTTCATAGTCCATATGCGGTATATGCCCAATTAACAAGAAGTGTTTGCTTACAAAGTTTATTACCCAAAATGAGTTATACCTGTACGATCCGAAGGGGGGGTCACTAGGGTCTCCCATATCATAAAATCGCAAAACGACCACGTCTCTTAATATTACTTTAGCCCTTTACAGTAACACTAAAATATTAGTTAACATACCCACCGTTCTAACCGGACATCGACCATCTTCGCTAAGCACTCAATCATGCAAAATGGTAAAAAGATAGTACGAAAGCGAGCGTGACCTGTAGTACTTTCCGGTAAAATGCAACTTTTTACGACCGCACTCGCGGTTTGTTTACGGTAACGAAAATTTGTAAAAAGTCGTGGGTTGGGGGGAGAATTTCGAAGATATTATTTAATATTAAAAAAAAATAGTAGCAGGATACACATTTTTATAATTCAGTGCGATTACCGTATAGTTTTTCTAGGATAACTTAATTATAGAGTATGTGATGTAACAAAAAACTTATCGCACAAAACTTTCGTTTGGAGAAAGTTACCTATTTCGGAACGGGAGAGTTGAAGTAAGCTAAACAAATTGAAAAAAAAACTATAATATTTATATGCTTGCTTTCGTAACAGATCAACAAATGTGGGTGGATCAACAAATGCAAACGGATCAACAAAAATCTGTCGTACCGTCGCATCTAATCAACATGTACGAGAAGGGATCTACAGGGATGACAAAATGGAATCCGCCACATGAAAAATAAAATGCCGCTGGTATTATTTCGTCTCTCGACTAGGGTACATCGGAAAAAAATTGACTTAGTATCAAGATGTACACGTGCAATAAAAATACGTAATAGTCGTTTTATTGATAATATTACCAGTGGCGTGCATTGCCCTGTGACCAAAGGTAGGCTGTATGTAGTTAATCAAGTCCGGGTATAAATTTTATTTTGCATTGAGTATTTGAAAATTTTCATTGTATTATCATGTTATATTGAGTGTTATGGCTAACTGAATAAATGAGCATACAAATTCCTTATCAAATTCGTGAAAGAAATACAGTTTTATTAAAAATTCGTCGTATTTTTTATTACCTTTCAATTTTTTGTTTCGTTTTTCTTAGGGTAGGCACAGCTTTCCACCATTGTAGACTGCAGTTTCCACCATTGTAAAATAAAATTTATACCCGGACTTGATTAACTACATACAGCCTACCTTTGGTCACAGGGCGATGCACGCCACTGGTAATATTATCAATAAAACGAAACAAACTCAAACAGTACCATCCCAAAGATCACATGTGAGGATCATTTAATCTACTTTCAAACGGTATTCATTACAATTACAACACTTAACGTTATTCACTGAAATGTAGAAAACGTTAAAATACTGATGTTTGTGAAAGGGTTAAGGTAAATACTAATATAATACAGTTTTTGTAAACAAGTCTAACTTTATTACGACACGACGTAAAAGTTTATCTTGTTTCCGCGTTAAAGTTTTTATTGACGGAAGTTTGGAATGAAAAATAAACTAGAAATATTTTGTGGAACTTCTTTTTTGTTAAATAAGAAGTTTTCATTTACAAAGAGTAAACACTTTTATCGTACATAATATCGAACGTGTAATCCCTAGAAGCGTGATCTATACTGATTAGAATGAAAACTGTTATCGCTAATTTACACTTTGGCCCCGGATAGGTCAATGAAATTGATTATTTGTTCAGAAAGAATTTCAATATTTCAAAATGTGTGATCAATTTCAACAGAAGTAAGGAAAAATTGAGCTTACTATAACACGTTATATGAATGAAATAAAATGTATTTGCGCACCATGAGTTTCGAATCTACAGTTCCAATTGACGAAAAACAAAGGACCGTTCCTTATAGGTATTCCACACGAGCGACCTAAAAAAACCATGGCGTCGAAAGGTTCGACCATCCGGTTGTTTTTTTTCTAAATTCAAGCCTACCAACTTTGGAAAAGGACGACCAGATGGTCGAACCTTTCGACGCCATGGCTTTTTTAGTATTGGGCCACCTTGGGCCGCTCATGCGGAAGTCACTTTAGTGGCGTCCGGAATGAAGTGCGACGTGGGGGTCGGGCGCTGCAAGCCACCAGCGAAAGCTAGCGAGTTACTAATAAATCATGCCCTTTCTGCGTACGTCAAGAGACTCGCTTCTGCGCACCTTCTTTTACTTACGGTCTGGTTATATCAGCGGTGTGCATTCCACAAATGCTGAAAATCTGTGCCTTCCCTTAATTAAAAAGTACCACAAAATAAATTAAAAGACATTAATAAGAAAAACTAGCAGTTTAGTTGTTGCTGTATTTTTGACATTGCACACCCCCGCTCTGATAAAACAGAACAGTTTTGAACACATGTAAAAAGAACACTGTATGTTCATCGTGGTACGAATTGAATTTCAGACTCTTGCGTGTGAGGGGAAATTACCATTTCTACTATTCGCGTCTACACGGCGATTAGCATAGGATTCAATACTGTAAGATACGATAAATATCTGGTAAAAATGTTTTTTTTCCATGAATTTGTAAAGGAACTTGTACGCACAATTATTCAGTTGACCACAAAGATCAGTAGAAGATCGTAATAATAGGGTCATTTTCAAATATTCAATGCACAATTCATATTCTAGCTTCGAAAAACTACACACATCCTACCTCCGGGCACAGAGCAACACACGCCCCTAAGTTATAGTGTGGTATGTTGGTTACCTCCTCTCCTGAGTAGAAGGTGTAGTTGTAGAACTGCTTGGCTCGGGTGCGCACCTTGAGCGCAAACTCGTGGAAGCTGTCGCTGGTGGGTTGCAGTAGGGAGACCCTCAGGAGGGCCTCGTAGGCGGAGCGCGCGTCCTGGTCGTTGGCGTCGCCCACCTCCCAGTCCGCCTCCCCCCAGTAGGAACCCTGTGGAATATTAATATGAATAATATAATATTAATATTATAGTATACAAGGCACTGAACGGGCTGGCACCATCATACTTGACTGATATCTGTGTGAGGGACAATTTAACGGCCGTTCTTCTCAACCCTAGCTAAACTTTTGCCTCATTTAAATGTACAGATTCGCTCTTCCCAACGAAATTCTAGATCAAATTTACGATCAATTTGGTATATCGATTAAGTTCCCCTTCAGCAGAAGACTACTTATATTTCTACTTAAGATAGTGTCGACAGGGTGAACAAACGTCACCGAAGTGTTAAACGTCATTATTATTTTACGATCTATTTTACGCAATTCAAATATTGAATGACAAAGATTTATTTCCGTTTTCGAATGTCAAAGCATGTTTTTTGTATGTTTTAAATAAAACTGAATAGAACCTAACTTATTTAACTAATTATACGCTTCGTTTTGTCTTATTTTTTCACTCATCGAGAAACGTCAAATGTCAAATGTACGAAACGAACAGTATGATTTGCGGCATTATTATTTTCACATTATTTTCAATATATTTTTAACACACACGTTTGTGAAGTATGAAATGTTGGTTTATGTATTAGTTTTTAAAACAAAGTATATGTATTCATAATAAATATAATATTAACTGATCTATGTTAATTTTAAAATGAAAGTCTTAACTTTGATGTCACTTTATTATCTTAAAAGTGAGCGGCAACTATTTTATCGTGTTTGAAAGTGGGCGGACACTATTTTAAAGTGAGCGGGCACCTCCAGAGACAATTTAGGATAAAAAATGCTTGGAAACAGGCAAACAGAGCGAATACTTAATAAAACACTTGGCTGATCGGCGACTCAGATTGATCATCCGAAAAGTTGGCAAGAACGGCCGTTACTCAGAGCCAACTCATGCTCAGGTTGACCAAGTCTGATGCGTCGAACAGACTGGTTGAACCCTCTCGTACGAATGCTGCAAAATTTTGGAATAGAGCTTTAACGTACTGGGTCCACATTCTTGGAATGACCTCCCATTTGGTTTGAGGTCAGAAAGCAATATCGAAACCTTTAAGAAAAGTCTATAAATATACCCATTTAAAAGGGGCTACAAACTTTAACAAGAAAAAGTAATGCGCCCTTCAGGTGACGCTAGTCACTAAATGGCACTATACAAACATTGAACATTTTAATTGTTATTGTCTTAACTTATTTCAATGCATATTTATTTTTAATTCTTAATATATTACAAAACAAGGTAACGTTATTTATAATATGTATATTATTCACAATGGGTTAAAATTATAAAATAAAATTATTTCAAAGACATAAAGACTATACAGAGTTGTAATAGAATATACAGAAACAGCATACATAAGAAAAAATTACGTAGATATATTTAAAAGGAAACTTAAAAGAGTATGACAATAATTCACGAAGAAAGTGTTAGCAACAATACTTCGAACTCTGACGCTCTGTCAAGCTATCGATTATAATTGAAAGATTCATTATTTTAACTTATCAGCCGGGAGAAAGACTATTATCGCTATAAAAATCGACCGCGATGTGATCTGTGGTGGTACGCTCTTGCGTTTTTTTTGCATTTTTTGAACTGTTTTTTGTCTTGAAAAACTTTTGTTTTATTTAATTATCAGACAGTGGTGCAGTGTTTGCAGAGGTAGAGTGCGCTGATTGGCTACCTTGTTTATGAGCTCACTTTTCAGTGCTCCTACAGGTCTAGTGATCTCATTTTAACCAATCACCGTTTATTTCCGTGAAATTGTGAAATTATTTGTTTACAAATTAAATCTCAGCTTACGAACATATAAAAAGTTATGCTTTTATGTGAACATGGGAAAAAAAGAATTCTTGAAATAATGACAGCCCCACTATTGCTTCCCCTTACACCTCCCACTCGGAAGAATCAGATTCTGATGCCCAGGAGACAGATGGATATCGACCCTAACCGCGGTAATCCACCAGGACAAAAAATACTCTCCGGGACACAATTATCCCCGAAGGCCTTACAGGATGCATGTCAAAGGTATCAAAAGAACAGCAACTCAAGGTGTCTCGAAATGTTACGAGTACCAGTGGCCCAGCTCTTGCTTGAGAAGGAAGAACTGAGAGGAGATCTCAACTCAGTCCTTGAAAACATCAAGGTCTTGCAGGACGAAAAAACGATGGCGGACAATCATACTAAGCAGTTGTTGGATAAAATTCAGCAGCTAGAGTCTGATCTGGGACCAGTTACGCGTCGAGTGGCTGATGCCACGGAGGCAAGCCTATCGTTTGCCGACATGGTTAAAAATGGTCCTCAGAACATGCCACGACCTCCAATCACCCGTGTTGGGACCCCGAAGCCTGCCATATGCGTCTTTCCGAAGCTGGATTCGGCTAAGGACAGCGACGAGACGAAGCAGTTCCTGAAGGACGTCTTACAACCATCAGAGCATAGGATCCGCGTTACGGGTATAAGGAACATCCGTAACAAAGGCGTAGTTATTCAAACCGCTACTCGGGAAGACCAGGAAAAAAAAAACTCAAAACCCCATGTCTATCAAACTCTGCTACTCTGAGTGCCCGACTACCCACAATTCTTTAATGTTCCTCGGGACTTAACAGATGAGTGTTTCCTCAGGAGTGCCTTAACGGGAATCCAGAATAAAGCAGACTTAGAACCCACAGTGAAAACGTGCAAGCTAAGTCATCTAGCTGGTGCTCGGACAGGATCGACATGCCACCGGGTCTACGAGTTGCCTGCCCATCTGCGTCACGTGCTGGTGAAGTAAGGGAAGGTCTTTGTTGACTGAAATGTGTACCGCGTTCGTGACTTTATTTATTTATTTTTTATTTTTTTTTATTTATTAATTCATTTTTTGAAACATACATTCACACAAATAAGGTACAATGATTATAAAGATTTTGTGGTTGTTGTTTTTTTTTTTTTAACATTAAATTATAAATACATCTGAACAACCTATGAGTAATGTATATAAAACAAAAAATCCCACATAGGCAAGGCCAGTGCGTGGGTTTACCTGGTATCAGTTAGTTGCAGTATATTGGTTTATTTGTATTAATACATGAATGTTGAAGGTTAGTCAAATAAAAGATTTTAAGTTAGATAAGAAAACAAATCGAAAAACAAAGAAAGAAAAGTGGGGAAAATATACAGTTATAGCAGGAAAGGGTTGATATCTTTGGTTTTAATCCAGTTTTTAATTTCATTTTTGTATGTGTTTAAAGATAATATGTTTGGACACTTACATTCTGTAGATAGAAAATTAAAAATTTTAGGAGCAATAAAAAAAGCATGTCTCTGCGCAAGCCTAGTTTTACACAAAGGTACTTCAAGTACGTTATTTATCCTGTTACTAGAACGATTTTCATTTTTTGAGAATAGTTTTTTTCTTGAAAATACATATTTTAGGCACTGTAGACAATACATTTTTCTTATATCTAACAGTTCAGCCTCATGGAATAGTTGCATGGAGGGGAAAGTACTTTCTTTATGTAACATTATTTTTAGTATTAATTTTTGCGATGTTTCAAGTGGTTTAAGGTAAGTATTATATATTCCCCCCCATCCGATTATTCCACGACTTATTATTAGACTTACAGTGCGTTCCAAGTTCCAAATGATCGGACGTTCCTTCGAGTTCTGCAAGGACCAGCAAAGATGTGAACATTTTGCAAGTGAAGGTCATGACAGAACAGATTGCCCAAAAGCTGCCGCCAGGCCAGTATGTGCTACCTGTATCAGGTTTGGCAAGCCCGCTGGACATTCGACTGGAGACAAGGACACCTGCCCAGCTTATAAGGCTGCTCTTTCCAAGGACTTTGCCACCATCGATTATGGCGTATAAATAAATAGATAACGACGGTGATGTTATCTACACGAGGACTAATGACTTGAAACAGTGGACGGAAGAATATGAAATTGGCCATAATAAAGGTAATTTTATTTGTGTACAACTAAACATTCGATCCATATCTAAATACTGGGATGTTTTACATGCTAACCTCCAAAAGTTGTTGGAATAATATACTCGTAGATATCCTAATGCTATGTGAAAATTCAATAAAAAGGGAACATTAGTTACTGTCGCACATCCAAATCTGGAGGGGGTATAACCTTGTATATTCGGGATACTTTACCTTTCACCCAAAATTTACTTGAAACAAAGTTGTTTTAGAATATTTCCTGTATAAAAACATTACCAAATAATTCTATACTCAATGTACTAGCAATATATAGATCACCAAATTTTACTAAACAATCATTTATCAATGAACTTTCATCAATACTAACTAAATGTTCAAACCCTAATGAAAATATGCTAATATTTGGTGACATAAATATTGTTCTGTTAAATTATATAGATCCTGTGATTATTCACTATGAAAATGCTCTTTAAAATAACTATTTTACAAAATGTATCAACGACGTTACAAGGGAAGCTATAGCAAAAAAGTGACACGAACATATCTGGATCACATTTTTGTTAGGTATAATAGCGAACACAAAGAAACTGACATACTATACGCATGTGTTTGTGACTTCATCATTGCAGACCACTTTGCAACAGCTGTGAACATTCCGTACTATAAAACTAATAAACGGCCTATTAATGAAGGGCGGAAAGTCTCAATTTTATCTTAAAAACGAATAGATTTTTCAATTATAAATTATAACTGGAATGCTTTGCTTCAGGCAAACGATTGCAATAATTTATATAGTCAAATAAAAAGCAAGTTTAACGAAGTATATAAAAATAGTAAAATATTTATATATGTAATACCCAAGAAAGATATTCTATCACATATTGAAAAACGAGATTCTTTATTTAAGCGGTGGAAAAGCTCCCCAACAAAAGCAATTTATGAAAAACAGTACAAATATTTTCGTAATTTTGTTACTAAATTAATAATAAAAAGTAAAACAACCTTTTTCAATGATAAATTTAAATTCAAAACGTTATGGTAAAATTGCTAGTAAGTAAAACAGTTTAGACATTAATATCGTGTACAAATCAATTAATGTATTATCTGTTTGTGGCAAAAAATTCAACTGCAACATATATCTGAAAGTCCGTATAAGGCAGTTGTGGATCATGTACACGATACACGTTTCACACAAAATATAGAAATGATAGTGCCAATATTTCAAAATAAATATGGTCAACGAACCCTTGAATACATTGTACCATTCTTTTTTAACAAATTGCCGTACGAATTTAAAAACAATTGCTATATGATGAAATTATCACTGATGTTAAAGTGTTGGCTTTTGGAAAGTAACCTTGTGTATTGATGGTAACAAATATGACGGTCTCCTTGGTGGTGTAGCTCCTCGATATCTGCTGTATTTACTGTTACGGTGTTACTATTATATTAAGTCTATCCTCATTGTAACCAACCTGTACTGCTGTTGTATTCATATATATGTATATACAATTTATTTTTTTTAATTCTCATTTTATTTAATACTTGCCGATACTATGATATTTTTGATATTTTTATAATATTTATACTTTTGTAATATTAATGTTGATATTTTTATTATATTGCTATTTTTTACAATGTTGGTATTTTTACAATATTCATATTTTTATAATATTAATATTTTAAAAATATTAGTATTTTTATAATGTTGATATTTAAAATGTTGATATTTTTAAAATATTGATATTATTATAATATTGATATTTTATTATATTGATATTTTTATAATATTGGTACTTTTATCATTTTGATATTTTTATAATATTATTTAAATCGGTGTCATAAAATTGGACTCTAGTATATCAATAACAAAACTGTGATGCTGTTTCCATTATTTTTTTCTTTTAATTTTTTTTTTCCAACTTGTGTACATTGATCACAACATGCATGCACATAGATTGTTCTATTATTGCGCTACATTTGTATGATGATTGTTATTTATTGTTGTATTATTTGTATTGTTGAAATAAACTCCTGCTGACAAGCTACTTGCAGTGCCTTAGCGGGTATAAGGTCCCACTGTATATAATTAATATTATACAATAATAAAAATAAAAAAAATTCATTCGACATAACAATAATTCGACATAACATTAATTCAACATATTTAATCGAAATAATATCCATTTATTTAACATTATATTTATTAAACTTATAAAAAAATTCCGATTCTATTTTTATATCCTTGATTATTTCGTGCGATATTTTGGAAGGTATTTGCTAAGCTGCAATTCCAAATCAGAACATTTTTTGAAATTCATCTGCAAGACGTTGTTATTTATTTTTCGTTTTATTATTGTTTGCGTTATTTTTAACGTGTGTTTTCTATAACAGGAGTAATGAACATTTTTGTCTCAGTAATATGAATCAAGAAACCATAAGCACATATATTGTATGTAATATGATAGGACTGACGTAAAACAGCGCGCACGGATAATATTAGGTTGTCAAACACCTGAAAAGTTATTTCTCCACCAGTCATATAGTCTACGTGAAATAGAAATGGTTTATGCATAAAATATAAAAATATATTATTCAATGAGAGCCTGTTTTTAGCTTACCTAACAATCGATTCAGAAAATGGAAAACTGTTATTTTACGAACTTTGAAAACCAGTCAGCCACAGCCGTTGTTTCACGAATTCGTAAATTGAAATAAGAAAGTTCTTTAGAATTTTAATGATCTATTTTAATTAACATTTTTTACAAGGATGATTTTTACGAAATAGTTTTGAAAATAAAGTTTTGAAATAGTTAAATAAAATACAATAAGCAACTCCAGTGAAAACTTTAATGGCTTTGAAAATATGTATTCATGTAGATCAGCTAATGCCGATTCTGAATATATAGCTTTTATTATATATAATATATACGTAGAATTTGTAAATCGTTTTTTAAAAGTGAATAAAAAATCATCTCATAAAAACACCTTGTTATTTTGGTACCATTGCATTTGGAACATCTGACGTCACGTGAGCATTCTATTTTTGGATTAGTATGAGAAAATAAATTCGCTTTAGTTTTGTATTTTTGATATGTATTTTTTTAGTTTTGGATAAATTTTAATTTAGTTTGGGTGACTTTAAGCTCTATAATTGATATACAATATTAAAAAAAATTATTAGTGAAACAGATTAGAGTATTCATGAGAACCAATTTTCAATACGGATATTGTGATAATGTTAATTCTAAATACTATTATTATTTTTCAGGTTGAAATTTCTAAAAATGTACATAATTTTATTACTTATGTTTAGTTATGGTTTACGATGAATAGAATATAAAATTATGTATAGTAAAGCTCATTTTTGTTATGACATTTGATATTCTCACCTCAAAACTGATCAAAATCGACTGACCATAGATTTGGATCGTTTTGGTGGCTTTGAAAGATTGAAATTTTGAAAATTATGAAAACTCTGAAAACAAACTTTAGAAAAAAAAACTAAATATACTGGTATTTAAGTTTTAACTTCACTATTGATAAAAAAAATTGTACTGGAGTTCCTTATTGTAAAAAAATAACCCGAATAAAAAAAAAAAAAAAATGTTTTCACATATCATTTTTGATCGGTATTCGAGTGTGCTTTTCTAAGTATGATTTCTATCTAGACTTGAATGATATTGAAAATCGAAACATTGCTTAAAACGGCTTTAGCCGTGTTAAGTGACCAGATATTCATATCTGGAAACTTACCGACCTTTTCCTTCCCCATCTATTAGCTTTCCACACTCCCACTGACTACGGGCAGATGGATCTCTTGCACGGTATTCATATTTAAAAATATATATATTTCAAAAAATTGCCTCTGGATTTGTGTTTTCCCTTCAGTAATCAACACTTTTGATTTTGCAAATTTACTTTAAACATAAAACAGATGTACTGAGAACAATCCTGAGAAAAGTCTGCAGGTAAAATTTAGTAAACGGGGTATTAAAAAAAAAAATTATCTACGAAAAATGAGAACTCGCTTTTTCTACTTTTTGAAGTTCATATATTTCGTTTTTTTATCGTTTCAAAATTGCATAACAATATTCGGGAATCGTCTTGGGAACTTGCGTCTTGTAATGGGCTATCCCTACTCACTGTATTAGATTTATTGTCGGGTAAGTATTCCCCAGAGTCAAATACAACCCTTCATTGAACATTTCAGGCAAATAACTGCAAAGCCCGCGGAGGCAGGTGTTCTCTACATTTACCATTATAGAATCGAATACTGACTTGGGAATTCCATAAAACACAATACTTAGGACTTCCAGTTTATTATTTATTTGTGACCATCATTGATCGACACAGAGCCATTTTAAGCTCTTTGTGCAATTACTGAATAGCCTGTGGCTTGTGTACTGAATTATTTATAGGAGTAACCAATATTTAGGGGCAGACAGAAGGGCAGTCGCTAGTAAAGTTAATTGAAAGCAAAAACTTTAGAATCAGAAACAATGCACGCAACAAGAGGGCAGTCATGCTAGTAAAATTAATTGAAAGCAACGACCAGAAACAGTGTACGCAACAAAATAGCAGTCATGCTAGTAAAACTAATTGAAAGCAACGTATTTAGGAGCAGAAACAGTGCACGCAATAAAGGGGCGGTCATGCTAGTAGTGTTAATTGATTGCAATACATTTATTGTTAGCTTAGGAAATAAATAAAAACTAACCATCCTGCAAAATGAGGCAATAGAATTTTTTTAAAACTTTCTTTAGACACCCGAACCCCGTGAAATGACGGAAATTAGCCAAGAACCAAAATAATTCAGTAAATGGCGGTGACTTTTGCAATCAAAATATGATGAAATATGAAGGAACGTCTAAGAATTTCCACTCAAAAAAGGTGTTACATTAATCTGTTTAACTGGGTAGCATGTTTTTCTGCAAACAAAAAAAAACAGGAAGACGACAGTAGAGATGGGACTACGATTGGGGATAAGCAGGGGGAGAATGGCAGGCCATAACCGTTAAGAAAGATGCCCCATATCTAGCATTGGGTAGAATAAGTATAAAGAAGAAAAGACAGTATCTTCAATTGAGCGGTTTGATACGAAAATTCACGAAAACATGATTTTTTTGTTCGCGTAAACAAGGGTTATTTTATTTATATCCGATTGCCTTAAATAAACACTGAAACATGTATTTTTATCGCATCCCGTATCAAAAGCGAATTTTCTCATATTGATTCTATTTTTATGTACGTTTACGAAGATTTGAATGATTTATCGGACGGTGAATTTGCGTTTTATTGCCCATTTTTGCCAAACGAAATATTATATTTTACCATGTGGTGAAAGGGCGGGACACCAGTGAAAGAAAGATACCCTATGATATGTGATGTTAATATGCCATGGCTCGCACGTAATAAATGTGCTGGAATGTTTCACTGCGTCACGGAGCATAATTGATTATTTGTACGTGTTTCACAATACATATTTTTATCATCTTCAATATTTCAGATTTAAGAACACGTTAATAAAGAACTCTACTACAATTTTTTATAATTTTTTTTATGTCAATAATGACGTTCATATTTAAATACCAGCATATTTCGTTTTTTTTTTCCAAAGTTAGTTTTCATGGTTCAAATAATTTTCGAAATTTCAATTTTTCAAAGCCAACCAAAACGCTCCAAATCGATGGCCGGTCGGTTTGGATCAGTTTTGAGGTTAGACTGTCAAATGTCAAAACAAGGATGAGCTTTACCGTACATAATAATAATAGTATTGACCATTACATTACAAATTCATATTGATAATTAATTTGTTTGCTCGTGAATACTCTAATTTCGGTCATTAACAACAGTTTTTTTTTTAAATATTAAACAACAATTATAGAGCCTTAAGTCACCCAAATTAAGTTAAAATTTCGCCAAAACTAAAAAAAAATACAAAAAAAAATTTTTTTTCATACTAATCCAAAAACAGAAGGCGAACGTCAGATGTTCCAAATGCAATGGTACCAACATAACAAGGTGTTTTGATGAGATGATTTTTTAATAATTTTTAAATAACGATTTAAAAATTCTACGTGTAATTATAATAAAAGTTATATATTCAGAATCGGCGTTAGCTGATCTATATGAATACGTATTTTGATATTTCTGATATTTACGTAATAGTTATATTTTTGTAATATTAATGTTTTATAATGTTGATATTTTTAAAAGTATTGATGTTTTTATAATATTGATATTTTTATAATATTGATACTTTTATAATATTGGTACTTTTATAATTTTGATATTTTTTATGATATTGACATTTTTATAATATTATTTAAATCGGTGTTATAAAATTGGACTCTAGTATCTCAATAACAAAACTGTAATGCTTTTACCATTATTTTTTCTCTTTAATTTTTTTTTTCAACTTATGTACAGCACAAGATGCATGCGCCTAAATATAATAATTTTGCCCTACATTTGTATGATGATTGTAATTTATTGTTGTATTATATTATATTGTTGAAATAAACTACTGCTGACAAGCTCCTTGCAGTGGCTTAGCGGGTATAAGTTCCCACTGTATATAATTAATATTATACAATAAAAAAAGCCATTATATTTTCACTGGAGTTCCTTATTATGCTCCGTGACACGGTGCAAACATTCCAGCACATTAATTACGTGCGAGCATCATATGAAATCTTTCATTACTACATAACTAAATATTGTCGACAATTTTAAGCATAAATAATGAGTTTGGTGTGAATATTAAGCCAGCGGCCTTTGTGTACCTAACAAAGTACACGGGGCTACGTCCGAGTGAGATATGAGATTACCTGAAATATTTCCACGTCAAGGAAGGTCCACTCTCCTTTGGTCATGCCGAGCGCGTGGGCGGCCAGCATGAATTTCCTCACCAGGTGGCCGCGGACACTCAGGATTACCACTGAAACAAGTGGTGTACCATAACATTTAACATTACGTATAGTATGAGAAAAATAAGAAAATAACATTAATTAAGAAAATTACTTTGTATTCACAACTTTATTAATATAGACAGATATCTACATGTTTCGAAAGCGGTGCTTTCATCATCAGGAATATATAGAACACTAAAAATAATAATGTCAAGTATAGATAAATGATAAATGTAGAACACAATAATGTAAAAATTGACAAATTATAAACATAAGCAAAAATTGATTAAAGTAGCTAAGTAATTAATCAAGAATGTTAATATGAAAAAATATTATATATCATTGAATAACAAATTTATATTAGAAATTAAAAAAAGTTTTATTATTTTTTATTATTAATATTAATGTGAAAATAAATTCAATAGATGGCTATTTCAGAAAAAAAAATTAGATTATTTATTAAATTTTTATATTTCGATATCCGTGTATAATAAAGTGGTGAATACAAAGTAATTGTTTAATTCATTTATTAATAATGACGCCACAAGGTGAATAACAATCTTGTGAAAAAAAATATTAAATAACATTTATTCACAGGAGATTTTTCATCTATGAAATTTGAAGTTTTATCAAGTCAACCTACAATAAAACGATATTATTATTATTTTATTTTTATTTTTACTGTTAAGCCGACCTCCGTGGCCGAGAGGTTGGGATTATTGACTACAAATCCGTAGGTCGCGTCTTCAAACCCGGCATGCGCAAATAATAATAATTTTTTTATTAATGGTATTTTACATAAAATTAATATCATATACTGCTAAACTTGCTTGATTCTGTGCAAATGAGGGCGGTTCGTCTGATCGACAATACGTCATTAACAGACCGACTGCCATCTCTAATGCACAGACGCAGTATAGATATTCTGAGTCAGTTCTACAGATATTTCAATGGAGTCTGCTCGAAGGAACTAGCAGCATTGATCTCCTTCGCGCCGGTGTACGTGAGTGAAACTCGACGGACACGAGCGGAACATCTGTTCACAGTTGATGTTGGCTTCATGAGAACGGGTCGTTTCGCCGACTCGTTTTTGTGTAAATCGTCTCGTATGTGGAACGAGCTACCGACATCTGTCTTTCTTCCTACATATTAATACTCTAATTCCAACTGCAGAGTTGTTTTTTATAAAGTTCGATTTAGACTCGCGTTCTCCCACACCTCGCTCTGCAACGAGATCCATTACCGCGTGAACCGCATTAAGTGACGCCCGGAGTTCGTTTGATTTTCAAAGCATTCGAATTTCTGATTTGATATACCTTTTCATATGTTTCGCACTTCAGTGAGGTAGACATTTGCTTGGGCTCTTAATTTAGATTAGTTCGACCCTCCACCTTAAAAATATTGCTTAAACGTTGTAAAACCTTACTTTTAATATTATTCTTAATGTAAGTTTTCATTTAAAGTTGAAAGTTATCGCCGTTGAAAATATTTAGAGAAAAATTAGCATTTACGTATTTGCCATGTTGTTCATAGATGTGAACATATTTCGATTTAATTCCAACTCACATTATGTTTTGAATGTCTACCTTTCTCATTCATGACCAGTGTTTAAATAAAGAATTTACTGGAGACGTTAGTGTATTTGTTAGTTTGTAGCATTTTGTGTAAATTAGTTTTTATAATATCATTGTTTAATTCTAAAGAATTGATTTTATTGTAATTATTTATTTGTTTTTAATAAATCAAATAATTATTATGGCGCCGTTTTCGAAAAAAAAAACTTAGTCAGGGTTAAGGTTAAGGATTAGGTTAGGCTTTGGTTAGGTTTGGTTTGGTTTAGTTAGGTTAGGTTAGGTTTGGCTTGGATCGGTCAGGTTGACTGAAATGTGCGTGTAAATTAGTTAGGGAAAAATAAAGAAAAATTATTTCAAGTACCAATTAGCTAACACAAAATGATGAATTTTTATTTGGGAACAATAATAATTTTTAATCACCTCCGTTGGGTGCAACGGGTAAAACGATAGTTTACATTTAATATTACTCAAGTTAAAGGAGCGTGTGTTACTATTTATCCTTATTGACAAGGAATAATGGTTAACAGGAGGTGATTAACGATGTAACGCGATCTTCACCACTGCCTGAATTTATTTAAATATCTCTGAATTTATTTTTTTTATTTTTAGTATATTTCTTCATTGTTTTACAAATATTAAATAAGTACCTGTAATTTCTCTTACGTATTAAATATAACATGTTTGTAATTGTATTAGAAATTAAATAAAAACATTATTATTATTATTATTATTATTATTATTATTATTTTTTAGCCTATGATTAAATTGGCAAAACGTAAATTAGAACACGACATAACAAATGACAAGAATTGAATACGGAACAAAGAGAGCCAGTCGAATAGGTGAACAACAGGAAGTGGATGAAGCTATCAAGGAAAACAGCTGACTATGTAGGATGTGTACTTGTCACTATAGCTTGACCACAAGCAAAAAACCATGCGCAGACGCAGGTCTCTTCCCACACGTAGAATGGGCGGGATTTATTAGTATTTCGCTTGCTCTCGTAGGTAACAGTTCTACGCTGGAACACGAAAATGCCCGTTTTACACGTACAATATTTGAACACGTAGCGATCAGAAAGTGAGGTAACCGGTGAATCAATTGTTCATGTATTATCTTCAACTCCCAAAGGGGAAACAATTTCCATTCAAGAAGTAAATTATTGTTGATGATTTTCTAAGGAGCAATCACGCTAAGAAAAAAATTCGACATTAAAAAAATCTCCAGGTGATGTCAAATGATGGCATAATTTTAGATAGCCGCAGAGAGTACGCAAAAAAACTTCTCATTAAACTAATTTTTTTGTTGGAAAAAGTGTCAATTAAGACATAAAACTCTTATATTTTGATATCTCTTTCAAAATAAAGATCGAAGGGTGGTGTATTACATATGAAGAAAACAATGAAAAAGATATTTTTTCAAGTTTAACGTAAATAACGTAAATATTTACCAAAAAAATAATCATTCGGAATGATAATTTCTTAGAGTATGAAAAACGGGCTTACCATGTCACAGTCGGACGGAACTAGGGAATGGTTTTTTGTTCGTGGTCGAACTATAGTGTCGCCGTGCTTTAAGTGCGCTTGTCTGGAAGGCACTTTAGATGTTTGACGGCTGTCGAAGTAGTAAATCTTAGTGGCCAGTTCAGCAGGTAACTACATAGCTCCCCCTAGTGGCTAATGTAGTTGTAAGCTGTAGCTAGTTGCTAGAGTTGCTTGCTGAAACTGGTTGATTGGACTTATGGTTAAAGCTGGCTGCTGATACTTGGTGCTGGAATTGGTTGTTGTAGGTAGTTGCTGGAGTTGCTTGCTGAAACTGGTTGATTGGACTTATGGTTAAAGCTGGCTGCTGATACTTGGTGCTGGAATTGGTTGTTGTAGGTAGTTGCTGGAGTTGCTTGCTGAAACTGGTTGATTGGAATTATGGTTAAAGCTGGCTGCTGATACTTGGTGCTGGAATTGGTTGTTGTAGCTAGTTGCTGGAGTTGCTTGCTGAAACTGGTTGATTGGACTTATGGTTAAAGCTGGCTGGCTACTTGGTGCTAAAATTGGTTGTTGCAGGTAGTTGCTGGTTGCTTGCTGAAACTGGTTGATTGGACTTCTATGGTTAAAGCTGGCTGCTGATACTTGGTGCTGGAATTGGTTGTTGTAGGTAGTTGCTGGAGTTGCTTGCTGAAACTGGTTGATTGGAATTATGGTTAAAGCTGGCTGCTGATACTTGGTGCTGGAATTGGTTGTTGTAGGTAGTTGCTGGAGTTGCTTGCTGAAACTGGTTGATTGGAATTATGGTTAAAGATGGTTGCTGATACTTGGTGCTGGAATTGGTTGTTGTAGCTAGTTGATGGAGTTGCTTGCTGAAACTGGTTGATTGGAATTATGGTTAAAGCTGGCTGCTGATACTTGGTGCTGGAATTGGTTGTTGTAGCTAGTTGCTGGAGTTGCTTGCTGAAACTGGTTGATTGGAATTATGGTTAAAGCTGGCTGCTGATACTTGGTGCTGGAATTGGTTGTTGTAGCTAGTTGCTGGAGTTGCTTGCTGAAACTGGTTGATTGGAATTATGGTTAAAGCTGGCTGCTGTTGCTTGGTGCTGGAATTGGTTGTTGTAGCTAGTTGATGGAGTTGCTTGCTGAAACTGGTTGATTGGACTTATGGTTGAAGCTGGCTGCTGATGCGTGGTGGTGGAACTGTTTGTTGTAGCCTGTTATCGAAACTGATTGTTACTAGCTATTTCTCAATTTTCCTCTTCTCACTTCTTTTTCCAAAAAAGTTTTGTTTATCTAGTAAGTGCATTATTGAAATCGATTTTATCATCAAATTATTTATGTTCAAAGGCGAAAAGGACAGCAGAAGGGGAATACTCGAAGCGATATAAATTTCGGATGAAAAGGAAAACAATAATATTGTCGTAAGGAATTCGTAACAAGGAATTTATATGACGGGATTATTCTGTCTTGGGATACGGTGGAACCCTTCCACGCTGGTTTGGGGGATACGGTTGAATGACAGGCGTTTGTACCAATACAAACACATAAATATAAAATTCATAGTAACGCCTTTGGTCAAATAATGAATGGTTAAAACAGAGAATAATAAAATGGACATTTCTCAGGAATTTAACAAACGAAAAACTAAATATTATTCTAAGTATTGACTTTAAACAATATTAGCGAGTTATTAGTCGCATAAAAATGCTATTGAATTGATCAAATTAACGAAATTACGATGTTTGAAAATAAGTCCATATGCCAAAATCCCGAAATGTCAGATAAAAGTGACTTAAAATCAAAAAAATTATAATAAACTACACGTGTTAAGTATGTGTGATGTACCTATACTTTTTAATAACGCTGTGATAATAAAATCACAACTCATTTTAAAAGGTATTGTAATTGGAATCGGAACGCAGTTAAGCAAAAAAAATGTCTTTAAACCTAAGGATAAGGACAATATGTTATTCTTAAAAGAACCGGAATCGGACCCCTGGATAAACTAACATCACTTGTAATTTAAATTAAACCGAATTTAATTTATTTATTCATTTGTAGGTATTGAACCCTTTTTTGCTAGATATCATCCTGTTAATTTGTATTGGTTTGATTTGGCCTCACTCGTATTCTATACATACTATATATACTATATACTTCAACAATTCAAAACTATTTGACTTGATGAAAATGTTAGATTATTGTTTTAAATATTGAAAAAATCTAACAAACTTATTTTTTACCTCTACGAAATCCGAGAAAGAGCGAATTAGTTGTCCTGCTTACCAAGTTTCACTCAACTCGAGAATGCAGGAAATTAATGTTTTTCACTCTAAAAGTATACTTATTACTTCAAACAACTGTTGCCCCTGTATAAATCGCAAGTGCGCTCCACTGTAGAATTTGGCAGCCACCTCTGGTCGGGAGTTCCAAAATTTCTGAAAAAAACCCTTGAATCTGTGCAGAAACGGGCGGTCGTTTGATAGTTTTGCCTATCTTAACAAACGGATTGCAAACTTTGGAGCACAGACGTCAGGTGGCAATACTGTCCTTGTTCTAGAAGTATTTTAATGGAAGATGTTCTGAGGAATTAGCGTAATTGATCCCTTCGGCATCGGTGCACAGTCGGGAAACACGCCAAACGCGCGCCCAACATTTGCGCTCGGTTAACATTTGTCACATGAAAACGGGTCATTTCTACGACTCGTTCTTGTGTTCAACAGCTCGGCTGTGGAATGATCTGCCGGCCTCTGTGTTTTATCCCTCCTACAACCCTCCACACAGCATCCCCAAAGATGATATCGGGCCTCCTGTGTGGAGTTATTGTAAAAAATAAAATATTTCGATCGTTTACCATCGGAGAATCGAGCCCCATATTTTATTTATAAGCGTTATCCTGACAAATTGGAAGGTAAACAAGTATTGAAGGCAGTCGGAACCTAATACAGAATTCAAAACACTTTTTCTATCGAATGATCAAAGATTTCAGGTATTTTTGGGAAGACACAGTAATTTGACTAAGGGTAGGCCAAACCCACTGAAGAAAAAAGTGATAGAAGTGAGTTGTGGGCGTCTCTGCTGTAACCTGTTCATTTCTCTTACTTCTGGTGAAATTGATCAAACAATTTGAAATATCAAAATTCTATCTGGAGTTAATAATAGGGTCTTTTGAAAACGGGTACTGAAAATGGTGAAAAAATAAAAGTTAATGTTTCTAATCTCACTAAAAATATATCATAATTATTTTAAAAACGATATAAAATCACACATTCCGAAACAGTTCGAACTGGATACAACGTCATTATGATATACATAACTGTACTGGCTGGTAAGACGGCTGTCTCCGACGTTGACCTCAACAACGCCATATTCACGAACAAAAACGAACATGTCGTTTTGTCGGAATATAAAAAATGGCACATTTAAAATCGTTTAAAAAAATTAACCGCAAACAGAAAAATAAAACAAAAATTCCACCACAAAGGTAATTTTTTTCTTAATTTTTGTAGAAAAAAAACACCCTTTTAAAGTCATTAAACTGTTTGAGGTGAAGTCAAAAGATCTTTTGGTATAAATCACACTTCTAAGCATTATGTGTTCAGTGGAAAATACCGACTTGATTCAAAAAATGATTTTTTTATTTAATATCAAAGAGGCGTTGCGGGTCTGAGAGTTTGATTACTCCACAGCTGTTCTAAAGAATATTGATTAATAAAAAGGTTAAATATTTAAAAAAAATAAATTATTTTATTCAAGAATAGTCTGAGAATTGAACGAGATGAAAAGTATTAGAATCATGTATTACGTATTACTATCACTGAACGCGTATTATTCCACCCCGAAAGAGAAGCCCCTGAATTCTAATATGGAATATTTGAATTCAGATCGCGACTAGAAGTCGAGTCACAAAACAGGGAAAAGCAGAAATAGAGATAATTCTCACCTGTTTTTTGACGTTCGCTGTAAATTACATTTTTTTATCTTTACACTCATTATTGAAAAGATATTGGATGAGGACAATTTTTCAAATTTCTGAGCTATCTACGAACATTTCCCAGTGGAAATATTCATTATAGGCAAGGTGCTAATATCAAACAAATCACATTGAAAAGAAACTTCTCACAAATCCGTGGACTTAATCTAAATAAACTTTAGTCTCTTCTGCAATACGATATAAATATTTTCATATGAAGCGGTAACTTGGCGATGTGACATTATAATTTAAAAAATAAAACAATAATTTTGTTTACATCACTTTTATTTATACTTTTGCCGACCGGGTTTCGCTACTACCGTAGCCTCTCCAGGGCAGTATACAACTGTATAGATAAAAGTAGATAACTGTATAGACAAAAGTATAAATAAAAGTGATGTAAACAAAGTTATTGTTTTATTTTTTAAGATATAAATATTAGCGAATGGCCTCTTACTTTAATGATTCCTTGAAAATAGTTAGAAAAGGTGTAATTCATTTAACAAGACAGTTAAAAACTAGGCGCGATGATTAAAATGATAAAATAAATTCCAAAATTTGAATTTGTAATTAGATTTTTTCCTAATTTTTCTTATTTAGGTGAAAATATATTATAATAACGACAGTAAAAATCGTTTTTTGATATCCCCAAAAAGAATGAAGGCACGATCTTTCAAGTTAAACTTGGATAAAATGACTGGTCGTGACGTCACGAAGCACAAGTCCGTTCAATTCACAATTCGAATGTCAGTGCCGCGTCCTGCCGCGCCTATGATATCTGTGGCTGCGCCAGTCATTTTATGAACTGTGACTTCACACGCTCGTCGGCAAGTCTCACAGGCGTGATTATCAACATTTTGACGGCTTATAGGATGTGTAGATTCAAAAAGTTCTGTCCTCAGGATGCTGAGTAATACGATACATTAGTAAATAACCCATTATATGTCGCATTAATTTTGACGAAGCCCTTCAAAATGTTCGTGACGTGTGGTTCTGTCCCCTCTGTCTGGTTGGAAAAAAAAATCATTTATCTTACTCCCAAGAACGGTGACCGCTCCAACCCGGCCAACTACTGCCCCATAGCGATTACATCAGTTCTATCCAAGGTGATAGAACGTGTGATCAACGACAAATGTTTGACAAACTCTTCGGGGTGCATCCACGAGTTTCGTCGTCGGCTCATAAAGCTGAGTGATACGTAACTCAATCTTATTAATATTATTCAATAATATTATCTTTTTTTTAGTACTCAATTTTAAACGCATTTTTTTACCTTATAGCACCAACCAGTACCTATCAAACACATACACATAATTGTTTGCTCTATAATATTTGTTTTTCTCATCTGTTCATAAATTTATGCACTATTCTTCACACTTCTTTATACTTAATTATTGTACTTTTTTCTAGATATATTATATTATCATAATATGTCAATACTAGCTTTAATGTTGTGTAATGGCACTTAATATGAATTGAACTTGTCAATTTGAATGTCCTAAAAAGGGGTTTGTTCCTAGTTGGGCAGTCAAAACTTTATTAAATGTTGGTGTTAAATAATGTGTGTTTCAAATAAATAAATATAACTATTTTTAATTTTTATTTCTGCTTAATTAAACAATTAGATTTATGATCCGTTGATTATGATAAATAAAGAATTTTTGGTTCAATATAAATATAGTTCTTTGTTTTTCTTCTTCGCTTTTAATATATATTTTTTTGTTTTCCCTTAAGGTTATGCCGCGGGTCCCCTAACCTCTTTTAAAATTATTAATATTATTCAAGTTCCATAAGAAGCAATCACTTTGTGGGTTGACATATTTGATAAATTAAAAAAAATGTGGCTTTATTTAAATGACGTGGTATTATTATTATTTTTTTCATTTAATATTATTCAACTAATGACGGTTTTTTTAAATACTATCTTCACCACAGAATTGTTTTATTCACTTCTACACACAATAATAGTTTATAACAGATCGACTAATTTATTTAATTTATAAAAGTATTGTTTGCACTACACACAATAAAATCAAAACGATTTGATTAACAGATAAATGCATCGTTTTTCATTTTCTCTAGTGTTTGTGTTTCACAAATCATTCAAAATGATGGAATTTATTCATAGAATATTTAAACCGTTGAAGTGAGGGTTTATGTACCCTTTACAACGCTTTAATTAGAAGTAAACTGAAATATGGAAGTTCTATTTGGAATCCTCATTACTACAAATATGAAAACATTGTTGAATCTATTAAAACAAAATGCTAAGAATGTTATATTTTAAATATGGTTTCCGTGACCATCTTAGATCATACGACGTACGTCTTGAATACTACAATATTAATTCACTTAAAATTATAAGGCAATTGATTGATTTAATATGTTTATACAAAATAATTCACGTCATCTAGATACCATTTTATATCTTAGCGGTATTGAAATCAATGTACCTAATTCCCATTATTTAAGACACCATAGGACATTCCGCCTGAATACTTTCAGAAATAATATTGCCTGCTTTAGTCCTCTACCTCAAATGTGTCGACTATATAATATGATAGAGGGCGCTAATGTAGACATTTTATTTTTATTTTTAAAGGGAAAACGGGAAGGGCTTTCTCAACAAGATTCAAAGAACATATATGATGTTATAAAAGTGTGTAATAATCACAAATAATCACGTACCGCTTGACAACAAAGAGCCTAAACTCTCACATATAGAAAGAAAGGGTCTTAGATTATATTTACTTGAACAATTAGAAATTAATAAACGAACGGATGATCCTAATAAAACATTAATTAACAGAGTAAGGAAAAATATTTATTCACTGCTTCTCAGTATGTTAACATTATCAAAAGAATAAAACGTATTTAAATAAATCAATTAAAAAAAAAACATTATAATTTAAATACGGGGAAACACATTATAAATGTAAAAACTTCACAGAATAGAGAATTTTAAATATTTTCTAACTAAATCGGTTTCACCGAAAAATAATCATTATTTTAAAAAACCCATCCAAATTAGAATTGGGTGGGAGTAAATAAAATCATAAAAGTATGTCGTCACAATGTGGATTAACCGCAGTTTGAAAATGGCCTTGAACGCCGAAACAGCTGTCACAATAATAAAAACTAAAAATACTCGCAGAACTTATAAATAATAGCATTATTAAATTTGATTTATATTAAATAAATTAAGAAAAGTTAAATGGAGTTCTACAAATAAACAATTAATAGACATTTTTGTCGATAATCTGTACAGTTTCAGAAAAAAATGTCCTTCTATTACTTAATATGTAACAATAATTGGGCTAATTATTTTATGTATCACTCGTGTCTCCCTTTGTTTCTCTTGTTTCAATGAGTGAGTTTTTGTAATTTTATGTTTTGTGTATCCTTTGTCTGATTATTTGTAATTTGTGTATATTAACTGAGTTTTTATAAATGGATTGTTCTCACGTAAGTATGAATATCTGTAAAACCCCAAAATAAGTAAATATATAAATGAAAGCATATTTTGAGTGGCGAATTTCCGTTTAGAAACTAGTTGAAATATGTAAGTAAACGACTCACCATTAAAAACTATTTTTCATCGTTCCATCAATCATTTTAAATCTGCGAAGGCAAACAGATTTAATTTTGTCTTTCGGTTTAAAAGTTTCCACGATAATAACAATTATTAATTCAATTTTGTTCAAGTGGGTGCTTGATTAACGATGCTTTTAACAAGTTTTCTACAGGTGGAATTTGTAATCTCCTCACGGCTTATTCCCGAAGCTTAGAAACTGTGTTTATGCGGATGAATAATATTTGGCTTGACGCTTTCGCAGACTTGCGGAATTATTAAGATAAGATTAAACTTAAAAGTCCAGAAAACTTTAAATATGAATTATGCATTTTCCATTTTTGCGTCCCGAAAAAATATTTTAAATTTATTCATGTTCAAAAGTATTAATTACAGTTAATTAAATTAATTACAGTAACTAACATAGGAGGCCCTTAGGAAATAATTACAAAATAGGAGAATATTACAAAATAATGTAAGTTGAGTTTTTGTTATTTCTACGCTTGGTTACATCGTGACAGAAAAATGTAATTTTATTTCTCTATGAAAACATATTTTCCCTCTTTTATAGTAGGTATTTTTAAAGTTCCGTATTTCATTTCCCCTTTTGCCCTTTTTTTTATTCCTCGTCGTTGAATAATATGTTACGAAGGTTTCAAGCAATTTCAGATGTCACTCCTTTTATGTATTTTGGGTCGACTTTTTTCCATGAATTTTATGTATGCAGAACTGGAGTGTTTTTCGAGTATTTTACCTCTTGTCTTTCACTGACTCTGTGCTGTAATTCAGTGGCAACCACTATTGTTTAAGTATTAAATATTACATAAATACTCGTATAAACATTTGATATCAGCGCTGACGCATTTCCCATCTCACTAGGTGTGAAACGTCTTTGGTGAGATGGCAATTTACAGGAGTGGTTGTTTACCTAGGGTTATGTTATATAAACAAAGGTAAACAGATTAATTAATCAGATCAGATCATTGAAGAACTGATGTGATATGTTAAATGAATATCAATTTCGTAGCATCTGCTTCCTCACTCACTCTCATTGTAGGTTAGAGAACAATGTAAACACATGAACCCATATTCAAAGACCACAGAATCATCAAAAGTCAAGTCACGGTCAAACCTATTATGTGCAGAGTAAATTTTATATATTTATTGTGTAAAAATTAATTGTATTATAGGTACCATGCATGAAATGTAATAAATGGGGGGTGAATAAATAAATACATAAAATACGTATCTTTCCCATATTTAAAGCAAAAATTTTCCTTTTTTACAGGTCCGTCCAAAGTGTGCCAGTTTGTGTCTTCTTTCATAAAATTGTCTTGGTTAAATCATATCTGTCTCTGTACTAGCGGTGGGCGAAGCGGCTCGGTTTAGTGAGCCGGATCACTAAATCAGCTCTCTGTAAAGACAATCCACATGAAAACTGGACGAAAAAAGTATCGTGTAAGAGCGTCTTAAGGGCGTCATTAGGAGGGCCAAGGGAGCGAGGGAGAGGACATGGTGCGGGGAGACGCGAACCGTCGTTCAATCGAGCTGGATCAGCGAACCTGTAGTGAGTGATCCGGATCAGTGATCCGGATCATCGAGCCGCTTCGCCCACCACTACTCTGTACACATGTAAACCTCTGCATTCACGTCTAGTCGCTCTTTCTACGGAATTTTAAGAATGCGATGATATTTAAAAAAAAAAAAAGTAAATCAAGTTCCGTAAGTACTGTAGTTTGTTATTATTGCGACAGCTGTTTCGACGTTTAAAAGTCACATTCAGTCACAATAATAACAAACTAAAATACTTGCAAATTTGATAGACTTTACAATAAAAATAAATTAATTGGAGTTCTACGAATTAAACACAATAATAATTAATAAATTAATTAAAAAAATATTTTGTATTCACCACTTTATTAATATACACATATCTACATGTTTCGATGGCGATTCGAAAGCGATGATTTCTTCATCAGCAATATATAGGATACTAAAAAATAATAATCTCAAGTATAGACAAATGGTAAACATAGAACACAATAATGTAATAATAGACAAATTATAAACATAAACAAAAATTGATTAAATTAGGTATGTAATTAATCAAAAATGTTAATAAAAAGGTGAAGAAATTATCGCTTTCGAAACATGTAGATATGTGTATATTAATAAAGTGGTGAATACAAAATATTTTTTAATTAATTTATTAATAATGACGCCACAAAGTGAATACCAATCTTCTTAAGAAATTACAATAACAATTATTGCCACGATAACACCCGAGATTTTTTATGGCATCTGACCATCATTCACAATGAAATATTATTATTTAAATGAAAAGTGTTTTTGTTTTAAGTCACATAATTTTATTTATTTATACATATTTCTGCATTTCTGCCTAGATTGCAGAAGTATATATAAATATATAAAATTATGTGACTTAAAAAAAAAAACATTTTTCATTTAAATTATAATGTCAAGCCACAAAGTGATTGCTTCCTTCGATAAAGAAATCAGGATCTGTTCTGATTAAGCCTGAATATTCTCACTAGATTTTGTTGTTCAAAGAAATATGATTGAATGTTACCTCTCGCGTACATGCTCGCATCCTTCAAGTAGGTCTCGAAGTGTTCCTCTTCGTTTCCATTGAGCTCTCGAGTGTAGCTAAGGACTCCTTCTTTTCTTAGGCCGTACTCCAGATTTTTACCTTAAACAAAACAGACATTACACGTTATAATAATCGGAGATGCGAACGTTTCACGGAATTTTTTTCACATGAAGTTAATCAGATATTGTTATCAAAAACTGAAGTAAAATTGAATTTAAAAAAATAAACATAAAAAAAACACAAATTATTTTTGTATATAGCTAGGTAGTATAAAATCTTCCACTATTTATGCGCTATGCCACTCCCGCCTCGAATATGGTATACTAGGATGGGGACCGGCAACTATTAACCATATTAAACAATTTTCTTAATTTTCACCACACAAGAGCGAACCAAAATGACATTATGAATATTCCTAAATTTAAAATTATTTCTGACAAAGGATTTAGAAATATCTCTTCAGTGAGCTATATAATTCACTTTCATCCGCCATAAAAAAAAAACAGAATTTCAAAAATCACATTAAATCCTGCCTCAAAGAAATCAAAGAAGTGGAGTTATCCAGCATCGTGAAAAGATCTCCGTAGAAGCTGAAAAACAATCAGTTTTTAAATAACACTTAGTCCACCTCAGCACAGGAACACCTAGTGAGGAGGAGAAAAACATTACAAATTGTCTTAATACCTTTGTAAAATTTTATTAACTAAATGAAAACATATGCATTGAAACTAAATAACATAAAAAGGTTCGTGAAAGTGAATTCTTTTTATAATTTTGTTATACACAGCTTCACATCATGTGCTAATATTATTCTCGTAAAAAAATTGGAGAACAGTATAGCAAAGTTTGGTTGAGAATCATATTACAAACTATTAAAGGTTTTATACCTTCCGGCTATGTGCGCATTCTTCCCAAATTACCAAATTTATGATTTTCCTCTTTCATTTTTTAGGGGTACTTTTTTACTTTATTGTTTTTCGGTTATTAAAACATATAAACTGATGGTTCATATCAAAGATGTCAAATTATGCATTACTTACGACTAAAGGTGTGTTTAAGAGGAACGGATGTGCGGCCTGTTTCATACAAAACATGATTTCGGATTTGAGGTCAAAATACTCATTTTTTTTTTCATCAAAAAGTATAGTAAATATCTAGTACGGATGAGAAGTAATTTATTTGTTTTTGTTTTACATTATGAAATATAGGCCATTAAAAGAATTGATTTTTCGCGATTTTAGACGCACCTTTAACAATTATTTGGGGGCTAACGGTGATTAAAAAAAAGTATTAGTCCGTCTACTTTGAAAGTATAACGAAATATAAAATATATATATTTTATTTTTTATATGAATACCGCACAAGAGTCCCAACTGCTCCCAACCGTCTGGAGCCAGTGAGACTATTGCATTGGGGTATGTTGTGAGGCAGAAGGTATTGGGGAGGGGAAGGAGTAGGGGAAGAGGAAGGTGGGGAAATATATGTATTAAAATAAGCATTATGGTGGACTTTAAATTAAATTAACAACGACCAGTTTACTTTGGAAACACAAATTTGCCGTACATAATTTAAAATATTTCCCTGAAAGAAAGGTTTTTTTTAAATGATTTATTTTTATATTTTTATTTACGCAATCATATTTACAATGCAAATATGATAATTTAAAAAAAAATAGAATAAACTCGCAAATAATTTTCTAAGTTGTCTCTAAAATTATGAAAATTGATTTTTTTTCATGGCATTATACTTCATAATTTAAAACAAAAATAAATAAAATACTTCTCATCCGTACTAGATATTTACTAAACCTTTAATTAAATAAATAAATCATTCAGTTTGAATGGGTATTTTGGGCTCAAATCTAAAATTAAGTTATGTATGAAACGGGCAACGCAGCCGTTCCTCTTAAGTTGTTGTTGAAATTCCCTTCCAAAAAATTGATTTTACTTGATCAGGATTTTACTGCTTCTTGATTATTCTCATTGGTCTAAATATTATTTATATTAGTTGAACTGTTCCATCTGTTTATATGTTCTTTGATGCTGATGTAATTAATGTATTAATAATCTTTCCAACAAGCCTTCCATTGATATGCTTCGTATAACCCCAAGTGACCAGTTCAGGTAAGGGGGATCCATTGAAGCCAGAGTAAAGCTAGCCTCTCAGAAGCCGGGCTTGTACAGAGCCCGAAGTTACTTTAATAGTAAAAATAGCAAGTGCGCCCCACTGTAGAATTTGGCAGCCACCTCTGGCCGGGAGCCCCAAAATATCTTTAAAAAACCCTTGACTGTGTGCAGAAAAGGGCGGTCCATTTGATAGATTCGCCTATCTTAAACGGATTGCAATCTTTGGAGCACAGACGTCAGGTGGGAATGCTGTCCTTTTTCTACCGGTATTTGAATAGAAGATGCTCTATGGAACTTGCGTCATTGACCCCTTCGACACCGGTGCACAGTCGGGAAACACGCTAAACGCGCGCCCAACATTTGTGCACAGTTACCATTTGCCAAACGAAAATGGGGTGCTTCAACGACTCGTTCTTGTGTTCAACAGCTCGGTTGTGGAATGATCTGCCGGCCTCTGTGTTTCCTCCCTCTTACAACATGGGTCTCTTCAATACCCAGGTTCACTCCTTTCTATCCTCTAAAAGATCCTCCATACAGCATCCTGAAAGATGATATAGGCATTGAGGGAAATTATTTCCCCCAGGGCCTCCTGTGTGGAGTGTTACTGTAAAAAAATACTGATTCTATGGCAAACATATTTTCAGACTCTACTGCTGAAGCAAGGTAAGATAATTCGGTTTGGAAAAGACATATTCTTAGGTCTGCTTGCCGTGGAATTTATTAGTTTTCAAATCGACTAGGGCGAAACATCGTCAATGAAATATCTGTGAACCGTTTTGGAAAATGTCGGTTTTCAAATACCTGTTTAGGGTGTTTGAAGTCATCTAGCTCATATGTTTCAATATAAATTAAAACAAACCATTTTCTATTTTCATACGAAACAATTAGTTGTTTGACAATATATTAAATAAAACAATCACTTTGTTATAAACTACGAATTTATTATATTTTAACGCCAACCGGTTTCGTTTAAATCAAGGTTCGTCGGGGCAATAATAATAACTAAAGAAACGTGTAAGGTGGAGACAACATTACATGTATATTTTCTAATTATATTATGTATCACTTGTCTCTCTTTGTGTCTCTTGTTTCTATTGTATTATTTATCAATGAGTGGGTTTTTGCAATTTTAGGTTTTGTGTATCCCCTTTCTGATTATTTATAATTTTATGTCATTTTTGTTTATTAAGTGAGTTTTTATAACTGGCTTGTTTTCACGTAAGTGTGAGTATCTGCAAAAACCCAGTATAAATAAATTAATTAATTATGTTACAAAGAAATGGTAAATAAAACAGTTTACCCAAGGGTGATATAATTAACTAAATACTTAGAGAGAAACATTATTTTTACGATAAATTATCAATTTTTTATTTATTTTAAATTACAAAATTTATTTTTATTATACATTATCAAATATATTTTTGTTATAAATTATCAAATTCAACTTTAAATATAATAAATTCGTGATTTATAACAAAGTGATTGTTTTATTTAAATATTTTTCTGTTCTCGACCTCGACACGTACTTCGATTCCTTGAGAACAGATGTTTTTTTGGTTTTTTTCTGTCAAAATTTTTGGTCTTTTAAATGTAAAAATTATTTTTTAATAATACAAATATCTTCCGGGTAAAATAAAATTAATCAAAAACCTGGCTATCTCAAAATATAGGTGACGTGCGGATACATTATCCGTTGAATACATTCTTGGTTATCAAAAGTACCCACTCTGTCCTCGTTTCATATTTATTACAATGCACGGAAAATGGATCGAAAAGTGGAATATGGCACCACCGTGAAATTTTATAGCTTTCAGATACTTTCAGCTTGAAAGATGACCTGAATGTAAAAATAGAGAATGCGAGAAAGAGGGGATAACCCATTGAAATTTCCAGGATTCTGCCCCTTCCAACACCCTTTTCCGATAATTACGAGCAGCTTTAAACCAGGTGGTCTTTGTTAAGTCTCTTCCAAAAGATGGGCCGCTAGATGAATGACTGACCGTTGTAATATACCACTCATCTTAACACGGGACTGCCCTAGCGAGATGAGTGGCTACTTTCGACTTACAATACTTGAACATAATTTATTTTGCAGTCTGTCAATCTATTATTGAGTATGGTATCATAGCACGGGGAGGTAGTAATTCATCTGCACTAGACCTAATATAAAGGCACATAAAACGATTTTAAAAGTAATCCTTAAGCTACCTCTAATTGCAGAGTCTGACTAAATCTTTAATATAATGAGAGTATTTGACGTTCGGCAGATTTAGCTAAAGTAATCCTCACTCATCTTTATACAAACAAAAAACGTGAATATTATGAAAAATATTATTAGATTAGTTTATGTAACATATGGTTTACTTCATCCTTATTTTAAATATTGCGCCCAATTATTCAGATATTACATTATTACCATTATTAGAAGATCACTCGATTAATGCAAGAATAATCCTCGTCAGTTTATCTTTGAGATTGACGCACACATATAATTAAATTTACTAATAATTTTTAATAAATTAATATACTTACTTGATGCTCTATTATTTTAGACCTTGAAGGAAATAATAATCAAGGTTATAAAGTAACTCACCAACAGTGAGGGAGAATAGGTCGGACCTGTCCAGTAGGAGTGCCACGTGCATCCAGTTGAACTGGCGAAAGACGCTGCTGAAGACCAGCTTCAGGCGGCACTGGCAGTAGGACATCCTCGTGAGGGTTTGGTAGCTGCTCTTGTCCTTGAACATGCCTTGCAACTGTAAGGAACACACACGTACTAAGTTATTGTAATATAAAAACTGTAGGTACGGGAGATGGACTACATACCTAAAAAAATGCATTCAGATAGAGGCCAATAAATCCCATGTTTACCTTTTTATTCAGTTCACAATTGGGTCCATCTAATGCATAGGTTCGCATACTTTTTTCCCCCTAGACCCATTTATCGTTCTTTGAATTTTCCGTCGACTCTCCCCCAGTCTGTTTGTCCAGTACTTTGGAACAATACTGAACAAGAGGTATTTATTCAGTGCGCGATGCATTGCTGACGGTAAAAATATTTGTAAACACTTGCACATGAACGTGCCAGAATTTCGATTCGCTTTAAATGCGCAGTGGCTTGTCGAGCGAAACATAATACGGTGTTTTACTATGCGTGCAGTTTATATGAACTCCGATCCGCAGACCCCCATTTACATCTCGTTGATCCGCGTTTTTTTTTCTCCGCCCAGCAAATTTTGATGTACCCCAGGGCTCTATATATAGGTATAATAAATAGATTTTAAATCAATAAATACATTTTTAAATAAATCGGGGATGTATAAATTAATTTATAATGATTCTATATTATACTATTTTTACATAGGAAATACTTCTAGAAATTTCAGTATTGGAGTTAGGAACACCTAAGGTGTTTAAATAATAACAATTATTCTGAATTTGCCAAGCATATTTTAGAAACCAATCATTCTCTTGATATAAATAAAAATTTAAAATGTTTGCATACAAATACAACCGGTTTACAATTGAACAAATTTGAAATTTTAGAAATCAGAAAAAGCTTTAATAGTGAATTAAATTTTATTAAACATAATTTTTCTTTTTAAATTAGCCTTACATATTAGTTACAAAAGTGTATATATATTTTTTAAATATAAATTTGTTATTCAATGTTTAATAATAATTTTTAATTAACATTTTCGATTAATTACTTACCTATTATAATCAATTTTGTTTATGTTTATCATTTGTCCATATTTGACATAATTATTTTTTAGTATTCTGTATATTCCTGATGAGGAAAGCATCGCCTTCAAAACATGTAGATATGTGTATATTAATAAAGAGGTAAATAGAAAATAATTTTAATTCATTTATTATATTGAAAATCATTATTTTAAACAGATAAGTATAAATATTTAAAAACTATTTTTACAAATAACTTATATTTTAATTTTCGTGTGGATATACATGGAAGTAGGAATAAGTTTAGTATCACACGTTCATTCGAAGTCGAGGACATTAATTGACTGATTAGCTATTGCTCTTTGTTATTGATAACTTGTTGAACACACTTCCCACGTAATATTTTAACCCTTCGCTAACAAAAACGCCAGACATTTAATTTAATCGAATCACCTTTCTCGTGTGGCACCTCCCCTGCCCATCAAGGAGATCTTCCCTTAAACCCAAACGTAATGCATCACCGTTAAAATAATGCGAACAATTTGTGTGTGTAACAATTTGTACATTTTTTACAAAAAAGAAAGCCAAGAGCTTTTCCTTTATACCCATCTACCCACCGAGAGAATGTTAATAGCTGCGGAGAGAAGACTCATTTCAACGGGTAACGTCTACCGAATAAATTGCGGTAATTTATAAGTTTTTGTTGAAAGTAATCTGGCAACGGGCTGTTTTATTCAAATTAATTCATCAGGCCTCCGCTCAAACAATACGGGACATTATGAGGGGAGCCTGTGACAGGACTTGCCTAACCACCGGGAAGTTTCTTTATTGCGATTGCCTGGAATTGGAAGGGATTCAATTCCAAAGGTAAAAGTATTATTAAATTTGGCTTGTTGAAAAATAATTGGAGTGAAAAATTCTCGGACAGTAAAAAAACAATAAGTTCAATTTATAATCCTATATCTGATTAGTATTACGTTTTAGGTACTGTTTCAACTAATACATGAATTAAAAATTACTTTGTAACCATCACTTTATTAATACTCGTATATACATATCAACATGTTTCGAAAGCGATGCTTTCCCCATCAGGAATATATAGAATACTAAAAAATAATATTGTCAAGTATAGACAAATGATAAACATAGAGCACAATAATGTAAGAATAGACTAATTATGAACATAAATAAATATTGATTAAAGTACTTAAGTAATTAATCGGAAATGTTAATAAAAAAATATCATAAAATGTTGAATAACAAATTTATATTAGAAATTAATAAAGAAATTATTTTTATTGTTAATATTAACATTAAAATAAATTTAAGAGATAGCTATTTAGAAAAATATTTACCGTTTGTACTGTTTGCAATTAAGCGTTTCTTTTATGATTGATCATCATTCGCTAGGGAGATATTATCTATCAGTCTGACACTTCTGAGTTGAATTAGCGCACATGTTTATAAAGGTTTCTCTGCAATATTTCGCGTACGGTCATAAATATCGTGTATATTGAAGGTATATTTCATTATTAATTGTTTTTGTTTTTAATTCGTAGAACTCCATTTAATTTTGTAAAAATTAAATGTAAATCAAATTCAATAACGTTATGATTAAGTTCTGCAAGTATGTTTAGTTGTTATTATTGTGACAGCTGCGTCCACACTCTGACCACTCATTTATATGATTTTATATACTCCCACCCAATTCTAATTTGGACGGTTTTTTGAAAATAATGATTTATTATCGGTATAACATATATAATAGTTCTTTATTCTGTGCGGTTTTTACATTTCTAATGTGTTTTCCCCGTATTTAAATGATAATGTTTTCTTAATTAATTTATTTAAATGTGTTATATTGTTTTAGTAATGTGAACATACTGAGAAGTGGTGAATAAATGATTTTACTTACTTTATTAACTAATGTTATATTAGGATCATTCGTTCGTTTATTAATTTCTAATTGTTCAAGTAAATTTAATCTAAGACCCTTTCTTTCTATATGTAAGGGTTTAGGTTCGTTGTTGTCAAGCGGGACGTGATTATTCACTAAGAGATGCTCTGCGATTTTTAAAAGGTGTTTTTTTTATTACATCGCATATGTTCTTTGAGTCTAGTTGAGAACGCTCTTCCCATCAGCCTGATATAGGTAGCGCTGCAGTTGGCGAGGTCACATTTTAATTACATTTTATTCATATATTATTATTGGTTCTGAAAGCTATACTTAACGACATTTTTTTTTATTTTTTTTGCAATTTTTACAGATATTGGACCGAGAAATTCCAGACATGCAAATTTTCCTAGTTTTTTTTTTTTATTATGTACCGGATATATTAAATTAATTTTATTTTTATATTTCTTGCTTTATGTAATTTTTTCAATGTTATTTGCAAAAAAAAAAAAGTCTACATTAAAGGTATGTTTCAGTGAAAATCTATACAGAACCCAAGATAGATGACCGCTTTTTTCAGTTTCAGTACATCTAAGTATACTTTTTGTAATGAACTATCTATTAAATGCCACAAAAATAAAAAAAGGTTCGTAGCGAACATTCAAAGATCTCCCGAGTTAACTTCGCGGCACTAAAGTTCTGGAATTCAGTTTATGAATGTTCTGTCAATGTGATTAGTCTGAAAATTTGTAGTAGACAAAAAATGAGGGCGCTGCGATCGTTTAAAACGTTCTAAATGACAACACCAGTTGGCTCATGGGAAGATTAGTGTAAGTTTAAAAAGGCACAATGGTCCAGGCGTATGTGTTTTACTTTCACCAAAAGGCATGCAGAAACTAGTGGTACTTTCCGAAATGAGATGATTGATTCTACAACGCATTTTAAGACATTTTTATTTTTAAGCTTTCATTTTCTTTTATAACGCTTTTCAAAGAAGACAATTACACGGAAAGGCCGATTTTTTGTATATCTGAAATTTATGTATCGATATTACCTTGTATTAGATGTTAGATAAATAAAAAAAATAAAAAATAATGAACAAAACAAAACCAATCAAAATAATAAATAAAATAAATACCTACAAAAACGAAATATAACATTTTTCATTGTTTCTAAAACGAACTATCAATTTCTAATGCGAAAAATTTCAATGATATAGTTAGCAGCTTGGTGATACCATAGTATTTAAAAAAAAAATAGTTTCACTTTAAAAAAATGTCTACATTTTATTTCCAAACTATACAGTTTTTTTAATTTCATCAAACGATAGGTTTTTACTTTGTGGCGTCATTATTAATAAATTAATTAGATAACATACTTTGTATTATTCTATATACTAATTCGATTATTTTATATATTCTATACATGAGATTATTATTTTTAGTATTATTCCCGATGAAGAAAGCATCGCTTTCGAAACATGTTTATATTAATAAGTGGTGAATACAAAGTATAATATTTAATTAAATTATATACACTTTTTAATTCATTCTACTACATAATCTCTATTGAAAGACAATAAAATGAAGGCAACTGCATCTATTTAAAAAAAATATCTATTCATAACTAAAAGGTTAATTACCGGTATGTAAAATTTTTAATCAGTTTTAAAAATAAAGTTTACACAAAGGTGTACTGGCACTCGTAGATCATGCAAAATAAAACATATATTTAACATCAGAAGTCAATATTCCAAACAAACAAGCTATTCTTCAAGATACGTGTTGGTTGTAAAATAAAAAATAAAAATCTGTGGATTCCTCTACAAAAAATTGGTATCCATAAGCATATTAAAAAATAATAGTCTTGTAATCTGTTTTTATTTTATTTCATCACAATCCATATCCATAAACAACCCACATACGAACATATAAACTGAGAAAGTGCTTTAGTACCCATCCAATTCACCTATCTGTGTTAACAGGAATGTAATTTTAAAATGTTAGAACATAAATAAATTTTATTTTCCAATACATCTTTCATCCAGGAAACATAAATCAATTTACGCAGTTCATTAAATCACAATTTAGTTTAACAGTTTTCCTTTCCTTATAGAAAAGCTGGATGTATTGTTTGAATAGAAAATCTATACAGTATATTCATTCTTCATTACGAACAGAAATATTATTTTATTTTTTCGCTAAGTAGGTACTAAGGCGGTTGTTCACTGAATTTATGTACAAAATGATGGTTTCACAAATTAGCTCAACTTTTGAGAAAGGTCTCAGACTTGACGTCGCCTTATAGGAATCACAATTGTTTTCTTGTTATAAAAAATGAATTCCGTTGCTTTCGGAAGCATTAACTGAAATAGAAGTCCGTAGTTTTTGGATCTTTCGAGAAATAAATATTTAATAGCCGAAATTCTACCAGGTATTCGACTTTAGGAGGTTTTTTAGATCATGAAAGCACTTCTTTTCCGCTGGATTAAATCACCTGTTCCACAATACCTGTTCCAAATACAATGTTCGCTTTTACGTGGTTATTATTATTCATTTAGGTCCATGGCTAAAATTCCGTAAATACTAGATGAACCTGCGACCTGCGTATATCGATCGCACTTCGGAAAACAAAGAAAGACTCCGTTGCAAACATCCAAGCAATATTACCCATTACTTTATTAAATTAATAATATTTACTTTTTTGTTGTTGTGTTTCTTGGGCATTAAGTATGGAACCATTTCTAAGCATTTTGTTTTAATCACTATGTACCTTTGTAACTTAATTAATGAACGCTAGAGAATTTAAGAACGCTACTGAATGACACGGATATGTGGAAAGAGATAGCGAATAAAATTAAGTAACAAAATAACATAGTGATTAAAACTCTTCGAACAAAATAATTGCTTTGTTTAATACCACTGTATTTAATATGTAAATATCTATTTGTAAACAAAGTACAACTTTATTAATATATACATATCAACATGTTTCGTAATAAAAATTATTCGGAGATTGCCCTTTCAAAATTTTGAATTATTTTTTTTTCATTTTAAGTAATGATAATAATTGTGAATTTGCAAATCATGTTTTGGAAAGCAATTATTCTTTTGGTATAATAAATAAAGGTTTAAAAAAATTACATACAAATACAACCGGCTTACAATTAGACAAATTTGCAATTTTAGAAATCAGAAATATAATTAATAATAAAAATATATGCTATCTCTTGAATGTATTTTCATATTAATATTAATAATAAAAATATTTTCTTTTTTAATTTCTTAAATAAATTTGTTATTCAATGTCGTATAATAATTTTTTTTTTAACATTTTTGTTTAATTATTACCTACTTTAATCAATTTTGTTTATGTTTATAATTTGCCTATTCTTACATTATTGTCTTCTATGTCTATCATTTGTCTACTTAACATTACTGTTTTTTAGTATTCTGTATATTCCTGATGAGGAAAGCATCGCTTTCGAAACATTTTGATATGTACATATTAATTAAATTATTAATAATAAGGCCACAAAGCGTATACCAATCTTTTGAAGAAATTATAAAAGTAATTAATATTCATTTAATAAATATGACGCCACAGAGTTATTTTATATCATTTGAAGAAATATTATCTTATTAAATATTTTTATGTTTAATTCGTAGAACTCCATTTAATATATACATTTTTTTTTAATTTAAAGAAATCAATTTTAAAAATTGTATCATTACGTTCTGCAAGAATTTTACTTTTTTATTATTGGGACAGCTGTTTCGACGTTCAAAGCCAAAGTTCAATGACAATTTGAAAATAACTTTGAACACCAAAACAGCTGTCACAATAATGCGGGACTTAATAATATCATTATCAAATGTTATTTCGTAAATTAAAAAAAAAAGAATTTATCCCAACTAAAGCACCAAATCTATTTGAATGTTTCGGAAAAAGCTGTCATACGGTGTGCCCTGGAGAAAGCAAATATGCATAGATTTTTATATCTCAAATACCATGGATAATACAATAAATTTCCATTTGGTAAACTCGTTTCCCCCACGAGCTTGAGTTTAAATTTTTTAATCAGTAGATGTATAAATATTTTGTGGCGTCATTATTGATAAAATTAATTACAAGTACTTTGTTTACACCACTGCACTGTTTAATATTTAAATATCAATACGTTTTGGAAGCGAAGCTTCCCTCATCAGGGTACACAGTAAACAATGCATATCCTTATTTTTCGATTTTGTTTTGTATTTTAAATATGTTTTTTTTTAGTTTTGGCGAAATTTCAAATTAATTTGAAAAAATATTATTAATGTAAGAAATTGGAGTATGTTCGAGCAAACCGATTATCAATACGGATATTATGATAAGGTTAATGCTCAATACTATTATTATTCTATGAATTAAAGTTTCTAAAATGGTACATAATTTTCTTACTTATGTTTAGCTATGGTTTACTATGAATATAATATAAACGTATATACGGTAAAGCTCATCCTTGTTTTAACATTTGAAATTTTAACCTCAAAACTGATCAAAACCGACCGGCCATAGATTTGGAGTGTTTTGGCAGACTTTGGAAGATTGAAAACTAATTTAGAAAAAAAAGGAATATACTGGTATTTAAGTTTAAACGACTAATTGATAAAATTTTTTTTAAAAAAATTGGACAGGAGTTCCTTATAGGTCAGTTAGAAAAAATATTACAGAGGTTACGTCTTTTAAGTTCATATAAAAACAATTGATAATAAAATGAGGAAATAAGAATATAAGAAAAAAGAGAACTGCCTTTTATAGAAATACCGTGGATTTATTTTGGAGAGATGTTCTCGCTAAGATACTTTCGTTTATTAGGTTTTTGATTTCTGGTGGGGCGAGTATTTTGAATTTGTACGCCCTCCATTCGCTTATCTCCCTCCAGCACTCGACACGTAGCGATTCATGATAATTTGAGCGACAGCAACTCCATAACAGGATTGCCAAAACATTTTTAATTTTAACGCCTTATTAAATACCTACAGAAAATATTTTTGTAACCAAAGCCAAAAGTGCCTAGTAAATTCTTGCGTAAGAATTCGTTTCTGCGAAAACACATTTTTATTTTATTTGCGTTACATCGGAACAGAGAATCATGTCGCTCCACCATATAGGTCGTCTGTTGATACCTTCTTCCTCTTGTTTGTCTTCAAGTTCTATTTGTTTTGTACTTAATTTTTTCCAATTGCGTGGAGATAGTGGGACTGTGGGATATTATGAGGCGGGGGGGAAATGGGAGAGGGTAATGATAGAGACAAAGAAGGTAAGAAAGGATGAAGAGAAATGCTGAGAAGTGAAAGAATGTATCTCTCACGGATAGTTCCAGTGGTGGTCTCTGATCAGGGTGATTCCGGAAATGAAAATATACAACATCTTAGTAAAATAAAATAAATTCTTTGATTTTGTAGCATTGAAATCTACCCACTTTTCCGGTACCTATTGTGGCCAACAACCGGGTCCTTTACTTCCCAAATAAATATCCAACATGCCAGACATTTCATTAAAGTACCTTCGGTATATTACAGATTTGTTAATTTTTTACCAATTTTTAATCTCGTTTTTTAATCTGTTGATTAAAAGTCAAACACTCCTCTGCCACGGATTTCGTCAACGGGTTTTAGAAATGACTTAATAAAACAAAGTAGGTTTTAGTATCTTGTTAATTATTTTTTTTGTATAATTTCTTCAAAAGATTGGTATTCATTTTGTATTCACTTTTAGAAACCAATTATTCTTTTGATATAAATAAAGGTTTATAAAATTTACATTAAAATAAAACCGGTTTAAAATTAGACAAATTTCAAATTTTTGGAAATCAGAAAAAGTGATAATAGTCAATTAAATATAATTAATAATCTTGAATTTATTTTCATATTAATATTAATAATAAAAATAATTTCTTTCTTAATTTGTAATATAAATTTGTTATACAATATTTTATAATATTTTTTTATTAACGTGTTTGATTAATTACTTACCTACTTTAATCAATTTTTGTTTATGTTTATAATTTGTCTATTCTTACGTTATTGAGTTCTATGTTAATCATTTGTCTATACTTGACATGATATTTTAGTATTCTGTATATTCGTAACGAAGAAAGCTTCGCTTTCGAGACATGTTCATATGCATATATTAATAAAGTGGTGATTACAAAGTAATTCGTTAATTTTTTTTTTATAAATTTAATGTGAATCAAATTTCAAAATGTTTTTATGAAGTTCTGCAAGTATTTTAGTTTCTAATTATTGTGACAGCTGTTACGGCGTTCAAGGCCATTTTCAAACTATGGTTAATCTACATTGCGACGACTTATACGATTTTATTTACTCCCACCCAATTCTAATTTGGACGATGTTTAAAATAATTATTTATTACCGGTAAAACCGATTTAGTTAGAAAATAATCTAAATCTTCTAGTCTGTGAGGTACTTACATTTATAATATTTTCTTAATTTATTTATTTAAACAACTCTACTTATGAAAAAACGATTCACCAGACTAAAAGTTTAGAAATAAGATCTAAATGAAATGAGTTAATGATAGGAAAAAAAAACAATAGGTATATACACATCAAGACATCACAATTACTGATGATCAAAACAATAATGTAAACCTTACCCGATTTGTCAGACTAGACTAGGACTAGATCACCCCTTAATGGGTGTAGTTTACGCACACAAAATAAATAAAAAAAGTTCAGAAGAACTGAAACTTCCTATATTACATAAAACTAGTTAAACAAACAATCCATTTTCTTATTAATCTCTCTTACATCTCTCTGCATAACTAAAAATTAAAATGAAGTAACAATGAAAATATGTTGGAAACATATTGAGTGAGAGAGTATAAAAGGAAAAATATGAAGGGAACCGAGAGCTATTCTGTTTTTTTTTAAGGAGAATTCTTTATCCGTTACCTTAGGCGTAAATACTTCTTGCTTGAGAAGAACGGCTTTTTTTGTTTTAAATTTTAAAGTATATGCCACGAAAAATAATGAATTTTCATAATTTAAGAGTCAACTTAGAAAATTATTTGCGGGTTTATTGTATTTAAAAATATATATATATATTACCGTTAGCCACCAAATAATTAGTATCTATGAAATTGCGAAAATTCAATTATTTTAATGCCCTACATCTCATAATGTAAAACAAAAATAAATAATTTACTTCTCATCCGTACTAGATATTTACTATAATTTTTGAAGAAAAAAATATCATTAGATTTAGGTGAGTATTTTGGCCTCAAATCCAAAATTAAGTTTTGTATGAAACAAGCCGTGCAGCCGTTCCTCTTAACTATGGAATTCCGGAGAGACATAGCAAAAAAAATATTTTTTGTTTTTGTTTTTTTGTGATATTATGACTTTCACCCATTAAGAGCGGTCTTGGCCATTTTTAATCAGTTAGATTTGAATAGTACAGATTGTTCTTAAAATTAGTTACTTTTAAACAGGATATAATATTTGGGCAAATAAAATCGAAGCAGATAAGTTAACGTGTAAATTTATGTGTTTTTAATCCACAATGGCTTAAATTTTAATGCCATTTTTATAAATGTTGTTACGTAACAAAAGGATGACCCTAAGTTAAATCCTAGCTCCTCGTCATGATAAATAGCTGGGCAACCAATTACGACATTTCCCTTAAATGCTCACAGTAATCAACCAATCAGGTGATTTTGCCGCTCAAACCAACCAATGAGGGCTAAAACAATTATTTCCGGCCAGATATAACAGAAAGCGACTCGCGAGCGCCCATTGCTGCTCGGCCGGGCACTTCTGTTCACCACGCATTCCTGTGTGGGACCTACTACCGATCGGATCAGCGATCCGTTAGCAGCGACTCTGTAAGAGTTCCCGGCTAAGGTGCTGTTTTGTCAACCAAATCTTAAAGGCTACGTATTTCGCATGCGGGTTAAAACCCGTAGCTAGTCGTGCTCTTTTACTATGAAGCACCTAAGATGGTGACTCGTAACTTAAAGACTATCTTAAACTCAGTGTGGACCAGCTCTAGTGACCGTGCACGCAGCTCACGCCGCCGGACAGACCACCTCTTGTAAGCTGTTCTAACCTATCCCTTGTTATGTTTTGTACTCGCCCTTGCCATTTGCTATTCCCGGTTATAGACTTCCATCGGAGAGAGAGGATTTAAGTTAACTTCATGTCAGAAATAGGACCTTTCTACTAATTACTCGATTGTTCATAACCTGCAATGTCTATTCTCTTCATACAATAAATTCCGAGACTGAAAGTACTACCTCGACTCATTTAATGTAGCTTAGAAACACTTCAAACCCAATTATAAGATCGCAGTCGATCCACTGACCCTGAGGGAGAGAAAGCCTCATGCTGTTATCGAATCTGAGCTAACCGATGTCTGGACAAAAACACCGCACCTAAGATGCCATCACCAGGGAAAGTCACGCTGATATTATTGTCTCCTCTATCCATTTGTAATACCTGACCTTCCTCCTGCCAAACATTACCTGTAATCGAACACAGTCGTCCAACTTGGGGCTACATTCCGTAATCCAACACTGACGCCCATCGTGGTGCATTCTCTCCTACCCATCCTTCCTCCTACCACATTCCGTAATCCAACAATATATTTTGCTATTAAATTGTTAATTTGGGGGGAGTTGAGACTTAGAAGGCAAGGAATACTGATACGGAGTTCAATATTAGGTTTTACCAATTCATGCATAGAGTTTGGAAATTGGTCATTGAAAGAAATTATGGTCCAGAGCAGTAGTTTTTAAACATGTTGGAGGTACTAACCCCCAGCAGTTTCATATGTGCATTCACCGAACCCTTCTACATTTCAAAAATAAAATATGATTTTTTCAAATTCAAAACATATAACATTTAGGTATATATTTATACATAGGTGTACAAAATGAACAAAACCATTAAAGAACCAAACTGTTTAGAACAAACAACAAAACCATTAAAACATGATTTTCAGATTAAAATAAAAACATAATAATGAATATTTACTGCAAATCAGTGTGACTTCTGCTGTTGCCTTTCAGAGACCAGTTCAGAAATACGCGGCTTTACCTTGGCAAGTGGCACTCTTATGTCATTTTCGCAACAGTCTGTTGCTTTTCTTCGTTTTTTTTATGTCCAGCATCCTCGAAAAGGATTGCTCGCGAAGATATGTTGCAACAAACGATATGAAAATCTCCAGAGTTTTCTTTGCAATAACAGGGTATGTTACCATTTGTTGACACCAACGCGTTGAGAGCGTTGTCGGTCTGAAGAGTTGCTGTTGAACCTGGCTCTGCTGAATTTCAATGATTTCATCGACGTATTCCTCATTGACCTCTGTTGTCTGTGGTTTCGTCGAGTTGAAGGCTGAATTTTGCCGGAATTAAAATCAGATCTGCAACTATTTGAGCCAAGATATCTTTGCTCATGTCCTTATGGTGTCATTTGAAAGAGGAATTTGGGATAACTTAACTGCAGCCGCTTTTCCCAGCATGATATCCGCCATCTTCAACAAATGTGGTTTTATGAGTGTTTCACCAATGGTGTATGGTTTGCCCTGCTTTGCGATCAGGTAAACAACTTCGTACGATGATGTGACGATCGGTTTGTTGATGGGTACAAAGCCGAGAACAGGCAGAGTAGCCTTTTCATCGGCTCTCTTCACCTTGAATTCAGCGAGCGTTGTGTTCTTGTATTTTCCGTCTCCATGCAGCTTAAGGAAGTGTTCTTTTAGTTTTGCCGGTGCTAGACCAGAACTGCTCAACTTGGCATTGCAAATCATGTAGTTAGGACGCTGACTGCCGCCACTACGTTCAGTTACGCTGTGAATCCATATTTTACACATTCGTCCGACCACTTTCTTTTTTTGCTCGACATAGTTAGATTATACAGACCCTTGAGGGAATCCTTTGAATATGTGTCTAATGTGGGGAGAGAATTTAACATCTGTCACAAGAGAGTAAAGGTTATCAAGGGTACTTTTACCTTTTCTAAATCCAAACTGCGAAGGAGAAAGCATTTGATTTTTTTCTACAAACCAGTCTAATCTATTCTTAATCATCCTTTCAGCTACTTTGCACAGAGTTGAAGACAGAGCAATCGGTCCATAGCTTGAACCTAGACTTGGATCTTTGTTACTCTTACAAATGGGAATGATATTTTGGATTTTTTAGTCTGGGGGAATAATACCAGAGTCCAGAAATATATTGATAAGAGAGAAAAAGTAGGAAAGGGAATTGTCATCATTTTGTGTGATAAATATGTTCAGAATTTCATCCCTGACCGGACCAGAGTCTTTGAGGTTTTCCGTAGCTTTTTTTAACTCCTCTATGGAAAATGGAGCATCTAACCATGAAGATGAATTTGGGGTATAAGATTGAATAGGTACTTCATCAAGATTAGGGACATAAGGGGAGCTATTTTGTTAAAAAAGTCAGAAATCCAAATTGCTGAATTATGAGAAGATTTCGGTAGGGAAATGGAAGATCTAAACCTGCGAATCATCGACCAAACCTCACCTGCTGGAGTAGCTAGTTAGTACAGAAGTTACGCTAGCTGTTTTTTTCTTTGAAACGAAATGTACGTTTAGCCACAGCTTGGACATTATTGGCTGTTCATTCATTTTCAATTGTTATCTGTTGGTAGTATGTCTTATTGGCCGCTTTCCTTTCCCTCAACACTCGAAGTCATTCCTCATCCCACCAGGGGAGAGGGCAAGCCTGCGTGCCTACAGGAGATGATTTAGGAATAGTCTTTTCAGCGGATTTAAGAATGGACATTACCAAGGTGCAGTTATCTGAATTAGGGGTAGGAAGGGAGAGGGTAAGAGCCTGAATAGATTCTCTGAATTGGGAACAGTTAGCTTTCTTTGTAACAAATTTTGACTTACTTTTAAAGGGGTTAGTATCGAACCGCTAAGCCAGATACAGAATGATGGGATAGTGGTCACTGCCGCAGGGGTCTGAGGTAATTCTCAAGAAAATGAGTGGGTAAATACATGGAAAAAGAGATATGTCCACCGCACTATGTATCTGTCTAGGGAGATTTAACCTTGTTGGGGATCCATCATTTAGTAGACGCAGGTTCAAGGAATCCATAAAGTCAATAGTTTTGTTTCATGAGAAATTTGTGGATGAAGAACCCAAGAGTGGGGAGTGGGCATTGAAGTCACCCAGAATAACCAAAGGAGAAGAAATTTTCCCAAGCATGTGGACCCATAAGAAAATATCAAATGAGGTAGAAGGGGGTATGTAGAGGGATACAAATGTAATATTAGAGATATTAGCTGCCACTAATTGGAAGGATGAATTTGGGAATTTAATGGAAAGAGGGTTGAAGGGTAGGGAGTTTTTGATGAGCTGATGGCTGCACTGTCCATCCCATTAATGTGGTCATCCCGCAGACATTGGTATGCAATTCACCTTGAATAGTTGAGTTGGCTTAAACCAAGTCTCAGAGACGACAGAAATCAATACAATAATAGAGTGTAAATGCAGAAGGCGGGTGAGGTCATCCTTATTAGAGGTGGTTTTTCTACTATTCCACTGAAGTATTCTGACGTCTTGTGGAGTCATTTTGAGAAAATGATTTTAATGTGGTAATAATAGAAGCAGCGTTGGACGGTAGATTGGTTTGAGAAGAAATTAGGTCAATTAGAAGCATAATAAGGGTTTGAATAAATGAAGAATTATTTTGAGAGAGTTTTTCAGCACGGCAGAGAGAGTTCGTTAAGGGTGGATTAGACTTGTTTGCACAACCATTTACGGCAGTTGAAAGAGATGACCCATTGGGATTTAAGAGTAGTGAGTTATGTAGTTGCTAATCATATCCAGGAGCCAGTTTAGGGGTAGGGTTTTTGTACAAAAACTTAGTTGAGCGAGAAGAAATTGTTGTTAAGCATTGGAGAGGGTTGGGTGTAGGGTTGCTGGATAAAGCCTTAGCAAATTATTTTTTGACAGGAGGATATAATTTAGAAGCCTGCAGAGAAGATAAGTTCTGAGAAGGCATACTAAATATAATTTTTTTTTGGCGGGATTGTTCTGGACAAGAAAAGTTGAAGGCTGTATGAGAGCCTGAACAGTTCAAACATTTGGGTTGGGATAAAGGACACTGGTCAGCTGTGTGACTTTCCCCACATTTAAAACATCTGGGCGGAAATCTGCATGCAGCTTTGGTGTGACCAAAACGGCAGCAATTGACATATTGTGTGGTGGGATAAGTGTAAATTTCAACCGATAATGAGTTGAAAAATAAATATACGTGTGAGGGAAGAGACTGTCCTTCAAAGGCGATGACAACAGATTGGGAGGGTTTCCAGGAAATTATGCCCTCAGAGAATTTCTTGTAATTTCTTCTGGCTTATATGAGATTGTCGATATGTTGAGGAGTTGTAAGAGCGGTTAAAATTTCTGGGATGGAAAGATCGGTCGAGATACCTCTGACCAAGCCCATACGGGTTACATTAAAAGTAGGAATGTATGCCTTGAATTTGGAATTTGATGAAATGTAAATATTTTTAATAAATTAATTGGCGGCTAACCCCGAGAGGAATTCAACGGATATTCGAAAAGGACCCCCGGCTTTTACACCTCCAGGCTTGATGGAAATAATTTTTGTGCTTGTTAGAAATTCACCAAACTCAAGAGGATGAATAGTTTTTCCTAGCTCGGTTTTTTGGGCGTACACAATATATGGGCCACGGGAATGAACAGAGTAGAAATTAGTTGGAGGAGATGCTGTAAGTACTACTGGGGCTGGGGCTGCGAAGTTGAAGGAGAGTTGGATATGTTTGGAGATTGACTAAACATAATTTTTTTTGTAGGATTTTATTATGACAGATTCACTGTCTGAAATTTTTGAAGTATTATCATCTGGGAGGTCAGGAGGGGGATCTGGAGGCTTTCTAGGGAGTCCTGAATGGACCTTTTTAGGAATATCCTACATTCTTTACAAATACAAAAGAACAATAAATGTGATAAGTGACAGCTAGGTAGAAAAGTGTATATATATATCTGTTAATTTGCTGCAACAATTGGCTCCCGGATGACCAGAGGGGCGAAAAATCAACAAAGAACAACACACAACACTTTTCTTTAATCAGATAAGAGAATATAATGGGTTTTAGATAAATATAATTAGGAACAAAACAGATCAACTGTTGACAGCTACAATCAAAACAAATTAATCTAAAAAAATCTTACACAGATTATTAAAAGATTATGTGAAATACGAATTGATGAAATATCTGTATATATGACACAAGGTTTTGAATCAAAACTTTTTAAAACAATTACATTATATTATAACGCATTTTTATCTTTTTTATTGTATTTTTAAATACGATAAATACGACTTTTAACGAAGAATTACTATTTGTAAAAAGGTACAAGACTCACTAGATAGTAATGACCTGTTTATCCTGTCACTAATTCTAAAAGTGACATTTGCCGCCTGCATTTATATTTCCATTTATAATTATAAAGCTTAATAGCTAATAACGTTTAAAGTTGATGATAACCTAGTTGGTGACATGGTAACATCATTAATATTGAGTTTTTGTGTTGTTAAAACTACGCAAATTTTGTATTTTTAATGAATGTCATTTGCTGAGAGCTGACAGCTGTCAATCGAGAGAACCGTAACCGCAGTTAGGCAAGAAGTCTTTAAGTCTAAGGAAAAGGATAAGAGATCTTCCTTAAAACATAACGGGAATAGGCCTCCTGGACTAGAATAATTTATAATAGAAGTCGACACATAAAAAGATACAATTCAAGAGATAAAGAACAAAAAGTTACCAGAGTCTTGGCAGAATCTGTTGGGAGATATCTTCTCATAGCTACCTGCTGAACTGGCCACTACGAATTACCATTTCGACAGCCGTCAAACAACTGAAGCACGGCGATAATGGTGACATCTACAAACATATCCTATACAGTCGCCTGTTTTCCCTAATAACTTCATTTTCTTCTATTGTTCGGTTAGATTAGATTATCTCTATTTGTTCCGTATTTAATTAATATTATTTGTTATTTCATATCCTAATTAATGCTGGGCATATTTAAACTTCAGCTTTTATAACCGCTATATAAATAAATCGACTCCTGTCGCTTCATTAATCACCGATGCTAACAATAACAATCTTTTTATGTAAAAATTAATGTTTGTCTGTCTCTCTGTCCTCGATTTTATCGAATATTACTCGATTAATTAAGTTATATAATTAATATATTTAAGATTATTTTAAGTTATATATAATATATTTAATATTAATGAAATAATATACGTATTATTAAGTAATTGACATATAATATCTCTTCTCTATGTATAAAAATGAATAATTGTCTGTCTGTCCTCGATTTTCTCGAAATTTACCAGACCAGTGTCGATGAAAATAGCACAGTTTATTCTTATCAGTACCGGAAAGGTTTAGAGAGTAGTTTGAATGAAATCCAATATGTAAAACTGTTGCGTTAATGTTTTAAAATTAGTAATAAAAACATTGAACCCGCCATATTGTATTGAGGTTAGCCTATAGATATACCACTCTGGTTATCCACAGATTACACATTCAAAAGTTGATGGTTTGTTAGGGTCAAATATTAAAAAAAAAACAGAAAACACAGGTAGGTACCAACTTATGAACTTTATTATTTAGATACATTTTGAAAAAATAAATGTTTGACATGAAATAAAATTTTCGAATGAATGTTTCATTGTTTAGAGATAATAATCGTCACAAGGCATTAATTTCGCTCCCAAATCAATAATGGCAAATGACAAGCAAGAATTCCCAACTTCATAACATTAATCAGCTAGTAAACAATACCCGTATATAAGAATTGTGATATTTGAAAATGTTTGATCACTCTCACCGTTAGTGAGAAGAAAATGAGCTCAGTTCGACCACACACACCCACAACATACTTCTCTAGAAGTTCATCTCTTCGGTGGATGAAAATAATATGAAAACCAATATAAATGATGTACCATGTCGCGCGAAGTTTTTTTTTTTTATTGTATAATATTAATTATATACAGTGGGAACTTATACCCGCTAAGCCACTGCAAGTAGCTTGTCAGCAGGAGTTTATTTCAACAATATAATATAATACAACAATAAATTACAATCATCATACAAATGTAGGGCAAAAATTATTATATTTAGGCGCATGCATCTTGTGCTGTACATAAGTTGAGAAAAAAAAATTAAAGAGAAAAAATAATGGTAAAAGCATTACAGATTTGTTATTGAGATACTAGAGTCCAATCTTATAACACCGATTTAAATAATATTATAAAAATGTCAATATCATAAAAAATATCAAAATTATAAAAGTACCAATATTATAAAAGTATCAATATTATAAAAATATCAATATTATAAAAACATCAATACTTTTAAAAATATCAACATTATAAAAACATTCATATTACAAAAATATAACTATTACGTAAATATCAGAAATATCAAAGCATCTGTAAGTATTAAATAGATTAAGAAATAAAAATTTAAAAGATATATACATAAAACAGCAGTACAGGTTGGTTACAATGAGGATAGACTTAAATATAATAGTAACACCGTAACAGTAATACACCAGATATCTAGGAGCTATACAACCATGGAGACCGTCATATTTGTTACCATCAATACACAAGGTTACTTTCCAAAAGCCAACACTTTAACATCAGTGAGAATTTCATCATAGGACAATTGTTTTAAATTCGTACGGCAATTTGTTAAATATAAATGGTACAATGTATTCAAGGGTTCGTTGACCATATTTATTTTGAAATATTGGCACTATCATTCCTATATTTTGTGTGAAACGTGTATTGTGTACATGATCCACCACTGCCTTATACGGACTTTCAGATATATGTTGCAGTAGAATTTTATGCCACAAAATACCACGAACAGGTAATACATTAATTGATTTGTACATGATATCAATGTCTCGCCTTTGGTTAAAAACTGTTTTACTTACTAACAATTTTACCATGGCGTTTTGAATCAGCTGTAAATGTTTTATGTTGGTCTTACAGGAGTGTCCCCAAGAAGTTATACCATACCTTATAGTCGATTCTGCTAGAGACAAATAAATTAGTTTCATAGTTTTTATAGGCACGTATAATTTTATCTTGTGGAGTCTTCCTACAATGGCTCGAAGTCGCTTACAGAGGTTGAAATTTGTACGTCCCATTTCATATTACAATCCACCGTAACACCTAGATACACGTACTGGTTGACTAATTCGATACTTGTACACGCGCAGGGCTGTTTGGTATTATTGTGAATGCAATTAAATGAATGGGATATGATTACAGGTGCCTCTCTGTACCTTGCATGCGGGGATCTTATATGCATCAATTTCGTTTTTTTAGCATTGATTATTAGACCAGAGTCATGTGACCATTTTAATAAAGAAATAAAGTCTACCTGTAACAATTTTATTGCAGTATCCAAATGTTCATGGGATATTATAAGTGCTGTATCATCAGCGTATACATAATGTTTAACAAACGAGAATATTTTGTTCATAAGTGATACAAAGATAATATAGAGCGTTGGACCTAAAATTGACCCTTGTGGAACTCCTGTTTTGACATTTCTTCTTTTACTAAATTTGTCTGATATTTTTACCTGGATTTGGCAGTTGGTTAGGAAGTTTTTGAATAGTTTGAGAAAGTTTCCTCTTACCCCTATTGCCTCCAAAATATTTAACAATTTCATCGGGTCTATAGTATCAAATGCCTTTGAATTGTCTATAAACAGTACCAAAACATGTCTTTTATTATTCAGTTCATTATTTATATAGTTAGAGAAATCCTGAAGTAACATTTCAGTACTTTTTTTTTTGAAAACCAAATTGATTAGGATCTATTAAAGAAAAGCACTCCAAGTATTTGGTTAGTTTTAAAGATATGTATTTTTCAAGAATCTTTTCTAGAGCGGGTAATATACTAATCGGTCTATAGTTTTCTATATCAGTATGTTTCCCATTTTTGTAAATAGGTCTGATAATACTACATTTGAGTTCATCTGGTATCACAGCTTGTGTTAAAATTATGTTGATCAGATGAGTTAATATAGGACCCAAAATATCTATGTGTCTTTTTATGTCAAACATTCGGATATTATCTATGCCAGGGGACTTTGAATTTTTGAGAAGTTTGACTATACTCAGTATGTCTGCGAGTGATGCTCGTGGTATATACAAACTTTGCGGTGACTCTATCGGGACAATATTTGACGCCTTAAAATCACATTTATGAACCATTGAGGCTATGTTATCTGAAAAATAAATAAAATTCACTTGGACATAGCAAAATTAAACTGTAAGCAATTTGAATACTGATTTTTTTCTAACGTTTCTGATGATTGATCACATAAAAGGTCGGTTAATATTTCGCGTTCACATCAATCATACGCTGTTTATGTCTACTGACTAGTCAAATTGCGCTCTGTGTAACACTTCACCGTCAGTGTAACTTAAAGCAAGTGGAACCCATTCACCTAATGGCTGTGCTTATGAAGTCGAGTGGGACAACACTCTGCCACAGTGGGACAACACCGGGAGGGACGGATTTACGACCGAAAGAAATACACTTACAAATAAACCGATTCGGGAGGTTCAATAAATTCCACAAAATACAAACAGTTAATGAGACACTGGGGAAGGATATCGAAATGAAAGGTAGGTTTTTTAAGTAAATTGTTCCCATTTGTGTCACCAATGGCGCAAAACAGTGCCGGTAATATACATAAAAATAATACTAATTGGATGATTTTTATGGCGTTTTTTTTGTAAAAAATAACTTCAATTATTATTAAATACCTACTATACAAGTAATCACCAAATTTTACCAACACCTGCTGAGTTTAAACTGAGTACTCGCAGTATCGCCCATTCAGAATCTAAACGTTTTTTAAAATTGCTTTATCTATGTTTAGTTACCAGGTATCCACATCCTAACCGCCCTCTTCCTCTCTCACTTCATTTAGCCCTAAAAATAAAATAAATAATAATACAACATTCAAAATAATGGAATGTAATGATGGCAGTGTAATACTTTATGTTTGATTATATTATTATGTTTTTATGTTAAAGCAACCGGCGGTCTCCGTAGTTGAGTGGCTACGATCCCTGGCTACAAATCCGGAGGTCGCTCAAATCCCGGCGTGCGCAAGTAAATTTAATTTGATCAAATTGTGTTATTTGACAAATTATTTGTTTAAAATAATACGTAGCATATTTGTGGCACGTTCCAGACTGGTAGATATTTTCAGTATGGCCATGGTGAATGACCAACATTCAGAATCGAAACGTTGCTTGAAATGGCTTTAGCCGTATTTGGTGACTATATCTGAATTGCTAGGTACTTCTCCACCTTCCTTCTTCCTCACCCCCTTCCCCTCCTCAATACCTCCAGCCCAACAACATACCCTAATTGGGGATGCCATAGTTTTGGGTCCCCAGACGGTTGGGAGCAGATGGGACTATTGTACTACCGTTCTTTTATTTCTCAATTTGTTTAATAATTGTTGAAATTTTGATATTTTCATTAATATTATTTAAATCGGTATTACGTAATTGGAGTCTAGTATCTCTATAACAAAACTGTTATGCTGTTTTCATTTTTTTTCCAACTTGTGTACATTGAGGACACTCCGGACCATAATTTCTTTGCGTGTCCTATCAATGACCAATTTCCAAATTGCATGAATTTATAAAACTTAAAATTGATCTCCCTACCAGTATTCCCTCCCTTTTACGTCTCAACTCCCCCCAAATTAACAATTTTTTAGAAAATACATTTATAAAAATGGCATTAAAATTTAAGTTATTGGGGATTAAAAACACATAAATTTACACTGTTTAACTTATTTAACTTATCTGCTTCAATTTTATTTGCCCAAATATTATATCTTGTTTAAAAGTAACTAATTTTAAGAACAATCTTTTAAACTAAAATCTAACTGATTATACATGGCCGAGATCGCCCTTAATGGGTGAAAGCCAATAACATAACAAAAAAAATCACAACATGCACGCACCTATATTGTTCTATTATTGCGTTAAATTTATGTGATGATTGTTATTTATTGTTGTATTATATAATATTGTTGAACTAAACTCCCGCTGGCAAGCTACTTGCAGTGTCTTAGCGGGTACAAGTTCCCATTGTATGTAATTAATATTTTACCATAAAAACGTATCAATAAAAAAACGCACTTTTTGATTAATTTGATTTTATTTCTAAGAATGCTTTTTTATGTAAAATTGTTATTTGTAAGAAATTCTCGAAATAGATAAAGTTTTTCATGAAAATTATGACTGTCAGTTAGTTTTAAAATTAATCGTTTTCAATTTTCAGGCGTAAATTTGAACATCGTAGGACTGTGGTGAAAACAAATATTCCGGCAATTCTTCTTATGAGAATTTCTGAAAATATTATTCCGATTTTTAATTTTCTTATCATTAGAGTAAGGTGAGACAGAACTATATCTACTCCACGACTGAATGGTACCCGAATATAGCCTATTAAAAAAAGCCAAAGTAAATTAAAAACCTTTTTTTTTTAAATGGTTTTAGTGTTTAAAAAGCGAAGATCACATTAGTGCTAAAAATTCCAACGTATCATTTCAGATGAGGCTAATCAAGGCGAAAGAAAATTCTTTGACCGCTCAACATACATACCTCAGAACAGAAATAATCTGAAGATAATTAAGGGAAATAAATTATTAATTGTTTTTGTGTTTAATTCGTAGAACTCCATTTAATTTCCTAAAAATTTAATGTAAATCAAATTTAAAAATGTTATTATTAAGTTCTGCAAATATTTTTCGTTTTTTATTATTGTGACAGCTGTTCCGCCGTTCATATAGTATAAATAAGCCATCAAAATGTGGATTAACGCTGATAGATGGGTATTTTGTGCCTTCATTTTGAATAAAGATATCGAATTTCAGAATTAAAAAGTTGAGATGGATTTAGCTATGTTTGGATAGGCGATTTAAATAGTATGGCTGTTTCCAACTGAGCCCTGCTCTTTTTTCCTTCTAAAATCTTGCATAATCCCAGAATAATAAAGGCAACAATCTCCAGACACCCCCGTCTTGTTTTCCGTATAACAAATTCTAATCAAAGAATTTCACCGAGACAATAAACATGACGGAATAATTTATTTTTCGTTCCGGCGCAGACTTTTAGTATGTTGATAAGCAGCAATAAGTATGTAAATATGTAACTCACCGCACTGAAGTTTTCGTTTTTCCCCTTGCTGTGGACTCGGCCCAGGATCCCGGATGTCACCGATAGTTCTCCCTCTGAGGGTGGCTGTAAAGATAAAACACTGTTAGGTAACAACGCCTCAAATCGCCTTATTTTTCTATCTATAAAGCAGATAAATCATTCAGAGGTCAGCTTCATTATTCGTGACTCCCTTCACATATTATTTAAATGACAATATCATATTTAAAATTATTTTATAATTTCTTCAAAAGATTGGTATTCACTTTGTGGCGTCATTGTTAATAAATGATTGAATAATTATTTTTTAAATTATTCACCATTTTATTAATATACTACATGTTTTGAAAGCGATGATTTCTTCATCAGGAACATATAGAATACTAAAAAATAATTTTTAAATCATTTATTAAAATTATTTATTTAAAAAACGGTTTAGTTATAAAAGAAAATTAGGCTAGGTGATTATTATTACGTGTGACAGCTGTTTTGCCTTCCGAAAGTTTTATCAAACTGTCAAACATTTTGATAATGCCTTCGGAAGGCGAATTTTTTATCACGAGGTTATACAAATTAAACTTGAACCAATGAAAAAATATCGAAGAAGCAATCACTTTCTGGCTTAACATTATAATTGAAATATTTTTTTGTTGTTTTAAGCCATTTTATTTTATTTATATTTATACATTATCGATCGGTTTCTGTTGAACTCAACCTTATTCAGGAACGTACACATATATATGACGGTGTACGTTCCTGAAGAAGGTTGAGTTCAACTGAAACCGGTCGATAATGCATACATATAAACAAAATAAAAATAAAATATCACAAAAAAAATCACAATTTATATTAGTTTTTTTTTTAACACAGAAAATATTATTAAACAAAATCTACCACGGTTTCGCGATTGGCATATTACGAACAAATTTTAATTTTAAAGGTTTTAAATGCTCTGGGTTTCTTAAATACACTTTTACTAAATGGAATTTTTCAACTGTCGACCATGAAGATTTTCACGTTTTAGGACAATTCAATTTGTTTAAACACAATATAATATCTCAAAGACATCTCATCTCTGAAGATGCTTTTTGTGGGGTCTTTTTAATGTAAAGAAATTGTGAACATGACGTGTCTTGGAGAGACTCATTTTGCGGGAGGGAGGAAAGTTCGTTCGTTCCACCCGTTCTCGTGTGGCAAATGTCAACCCTAATGATGGGTACGCATTTAACGTTTCTCTCGGCTGTGCCTTAGTGTAAAAGTGATCACTGATGCTAATTCTTAGGAGTACTTTACATTGAAATAGCGGTAGCATAAGCACAGCAATCCCAACCGTCATCTGCATTCTTCTAGACTGTGATCCCTCTTGTAGCACTGGGAAATTGTTGAACAAAATGTGATCATTGATAAATTATGATTTTTTTTATGCAGATCGTGTAAAACTATTTACTAGAAAAGTATCACAAAAGCGCTTCTATTTTTTTCTTCATTATATCATACTTCTGTACCTCACTTAACCCCCGTCCTTTGGGTTATTATTAAAAAAGTAGGTAAAAAACATTTTTTTTTCGTTAGATTTCAGTAGCAGTTGCTCAGTGGATTAGAGCGCATGTCCCGGATAGACCATGAGGTCCTGGATTCGAGTTCCAATTTAAACTGTTATCTATATCTTTTCAGTGTCTTTTCGGTTTCATATTTCATTTTGAGAAAGGATAAAAAAAACTAATTCAGATTAAAATAATAACCCTGAGATACATAATGTAAAGTAATGTGAGATACATAATGTAAAATAATGTGAGATGCATAATGTAAAGTAATGTGAGATGCATAATGTAAAGTAATGTGAGATGCATAATGTAAGGTAATGTGATACGCATAGTGCAAAGTAATGTGAGATGAATAATGTAAAGTAATGTGAGATGCATAATGTAAGGTAATGTGAGATGCATAATGTATAGTAATGTGAGATGTATAACGTAAAGTAATGTGAGATGCATAATGTAAAGTAATGTGAGATGCATAATGTAAAGTAATGTGAGATGCATAATGTATAGTAATTTATTTATTTATTCATGCATTAACGCCCCAAAGGGCTTTTACATATTTTAACATTAAAATGATTATGTATAGTTGGTATATAAGTGTAACATATTTATAATATATATGAAGGTATAATAATGTATATGTGTGATGTATAACGTATATCAATGTGAGATGCATAATTCAAAGTAATGTGAGATGCATAATGTAAAGTAATGTGAGCTGCATACTGTAAAGTAATGTGAGATGCATAATGTATAGTAATGCGAGATGTATAACGTAAAGTAATGTGAGATGCATAATTCAAAGTAATGTGACATGCATAATGTAAAGTAATGTGAGATACATAATGTAAAGTAATGTGAGATGCATAATGTAAAGTAATGTGAGATGCATAATGTAAGGTAATGTGATACGCATAGTGCAAAGTAATGTGAGATGCATAATGTAAAGTAATGTGAGATGCATAATGTAAGGTAATGTGAGATGCATAATGTATAGTAATGTGAGATGTATAACGTAAAGTAATGTGAGATGCATAATTCAAAGTAATGTGACATGCATAATGTATAGTAATGTGAGATTGTGAGAACAATGCTTGTTCACAATATACCAACTTGTATGGGGGAGACGAAAATACCCGAACACGTCGTTAGCTTCGGCTAACCTTGAAATACTAAATGAGATGACGCAGGAACAAACTTGACGTATACGAATGTTTTGTGGCTTTCGAGTATAGTTTTTTTTTGTACCTGAACGTACGGGATACGACTCGTTGCGTTCGGGCGGTAATATAGCCGCCGTATCACGTACGTTCGTATGGGTAGGGCGGTTAATATTCATAAATATATAGTTTGTTAGTACTTCTCTCAAAAGCAAACACATGGTTTGAACTAAATAAGAAAGGCTTATACACATTTTAATTAATTAAAAATGCGGTTTGGTACTAATCTATTAAAGTAAAATCAAAAACAAAAAAAAACACACACAACATACCCTTCTTTATGAAAAAAACAAAAAAAAACACCGTCGGAAATAAACATAATTGATATCCCCAATGTAACTTACTATGTACTAAAATTGAAAGCAAAACATGGTCAATGCCCAAAATGGTCACCACGCTATTCTCAAAAATAACAGAGCATGAAAATTAACCTATATCTTTAGCTGTTTGAGACATATTTTAAAGGAAGAACTACAGAATGACCTATTTTCCTTTCTGTCAATCCATTATCCAATATGGTATAACCTATTGTAATATATCGAATAATGGATTGACAAAATTCACAAACAATCCCTTTACATTGAAGGAAAATTCATAAATATAAAAATATATTTTAATATCCTTCAGATCTCCCATATAAAAAAATTAAGTAAGTTGTTTAAATGCTCTGTTAAAAGTACAAAAATTCGACCAATTGTTGATATCATTTGTTGAACTTTGGTTGGAATTTTTTTTGACAGTTAGGATATTGATCCTTCCTGCTAAGTTTGATGAACTGGAATTCAAGGACGATGTAGAATTTTCCTACAACTGTTTATGAATAACGAGCTAGATTATTGAGGATTTATGTATGTGATCATCGCTCCAGAATCCCAACTGGTTGAAGCCAGTCAGTAGACATACCCAAGTGAAGCCTGTTGTGAGATTGAATGGCGTAGTGTGGGGAGATCTGACTATTGAGATCTGGTCACCAAACGCAGCCAAAGCCAACGTTTCAAGCAGCGCCAACGTTTTGATTCTGAATGGCGGTCTGTAACTATGGCTATGGGATGTATCGGAGAGCGTATATTAATACTAAATGTACGAGACGTGTAGGACCCGCACAAGAAAAAGAGTGTAAATATTTAGGCACCGGCGCACGGGGACACATGACTATTGTGATTTGGGAATAGTCTTGAGAAAGACGTATGGTACTTTCCCAATGGAGATGTTGTCGCTCCGATCGTACTTGACTTTTGGCACCAGCCAGTATGGTCGGTCACTGAGATAGCGGGTGGTGACGTCAGCGGTTGCTGGGTATAGAAGACTATTCTTGTCTGATAGCAACAGGTCGAGGTATCCAAGGGAGGACATGTTGTCCATTCTGTTGTTGATGTGAAAAGAAAGGCACATACCGCTGTGTGCATGCTTTTTATAAGGCGCACGGCGCGCCCGAACTTTATGTGCATGTGTTGTGAAATCCCGGCTCGGTATTGCATTTGTGGTGAAATCTTGATTTTCTTATGCATTTGCGGTGCAATATAGGCTCTTGGCTCGGTTTTGTAAAATATCAGCTCTCGGCTTGGTTATTGCACGCGTTGTGAAATAATTTATATTTGGTTATAAGAAATATCTTTTATCTCTTAATTAATTAATTAGTCCACTTTGTAGACACGTTCGACAAAATATATACGTAAATAGATTTATTATTGAAAGTTCGTATCGTTCTTCTGAAAATACATTTTATTCCACCCTTATTCTACTAATGTGATTAAGGATCACGATCGGGGAAAACAAGTTATTTTTTACAAGTAAATAACAGGTAGAAGGCAGGTTTTAGAATATTATCGGAAAGATGCCAATCGTTCTGAAGAAAACAGAAAATATTCCGAAGCAGGAACCCACAGAGATGCCATTGTATACGGGAACCATTTTTCCAAATCAGACAGATTTCCTTAACAACAACGCATTTCGAATCGGGGCGCCAATGTGTCTGAGAGTATTGGTTCTAACCCCAATAAATACAAGGGTTTGTTACGTGATCTAGATTTTGAAGATTTTTTTTCATAAACCAAAATATATTATTCAACTTTTTTTTGGAATAACTTATTAAAGGTTATAAACCTAATTGTAATATATTTTTTTAATCATTGAAGAACATCGAAGAAGAAAATCGTTAGCTTTTTCTTTTCTGTTTTCTTTTCGGTTTTATGTTTCATTTTGAGAGTTTTTAATATTATCTCTAATGATTAAAAAAATAATAATTACAATGATGTTCATAAACTTCAATAAGTTATACACTTTTTTTAATTTTTATATTAATCCAAGAAAAAGTCAACAGATGTCCATAAAAAAAAACAGATAAGTATATCCGATACGCTATCTAAAAAATTCAAATAAATTCGCGTAGAATATTGTAGTCACGATGAAAAGGTAATATTAAAGAATGTATAGGAAATTAATTGAAGATGATATTGACAGTTCTTAGAAATCGAAGAATGAAGCCCGAAAAATGACGGAACGGAGTGGAGTAGCAGTAGCTCAGTGGATTAGAGCACATGTCCCGGATAGACCACGAGGTCCTGGATTCGAGTTCCAATTGTAACTCTTATCTTTTTCTTTTCAGTGTCTTTTCGGTTTCATGTTTCATTTTGAGAAAGGATAAAAAAAAAATAATAATTCAAATTAAAATAATAACCCTGAGATGCATAATGTAAAGTAATGTGAGATGCATAAGGTAAAGTAATGTGAGATGCATAATGTAAAGTAATGTGAGATGCATAATGTAAAGTAGTTTGAGATGCATAATGTAAAGTAATGTGAGATGTATAACGTATAGTAATTTGAGATGCATAATGTAAAGTAATGTGAGATGCATAATGTAAAGTAATTTGAGATGCATAATGTAAAATAATGTGAGACGCATAATGTAAAGTAATTTGAGATGCACAATGTAAAATAATGTGAGATGTATAACGTATAGTAATGTGAGATGCGTAATGCAAAGTAATTTGAGATGCATAATGTAAAGTAATGTGAGATGTATAACGTAAAGTAGTGTGAGATGCATAATGTAAAGTATTTTGAGATGCATAATGTAAGGTAATGTGAGACGCATAGTGCAAAGTAATGTGAGATGCGTAATGCGTAATGTAAAGTAATGTGAGATGCATAACGTAACGTTATCTTAGTGGGCAAAGGAATCTAAGACAATTTGCTTTGAACTAAAAATTTTAACTGATTGTTGTGCATTTTTTGGTGCTGAACTTATAATATAAATAAAATAATTCATGTTTTTATAAATAATTTTATATGGACGAGAGTAGTACCAATAGTTCTTTATCCAGAGCAGGTCGGGCGTCGGAAGAAATAAAATCTTTCGCCTAAAAATTTAGAAAATGAGGTGTAAATGTCACACGGTGTGTATGGTCAGACTATTAAAAAAATTACCTCATAACCTCATATAGTTAAACCGGCTAAAAATGTAGGAAAATCTCAAGCAATATTTCATAGTTATTGGTAGGACAACGCTGACCTGGCGAGTAAGAATCTAATAAGTAAGACGGTTTTAGTATAAGTTTTTTTACATTAGTTTTTTGTTTCATACTTTACTTCCGACATCTTGAAAAATATTTAAATGCGTATATTTTTTTAAAGTCTTGTTATTGTTTTTATGATTTTGATATTTTTCAAATTGCAAACTGATAATTTCTGATTAATATTCATCATTTTGATTGATTGCCTAAATTAATATTTCAACGTGTCATCACCGAAGATGGGAATGGTGTACGGGAACAAATTCTTTAATTGGACAATTTTTTTTTACATAACTCTGTTAACTGCTGTGTAGGAAATAATGTTTTTTATTATTGTTATCAACCCTGATATATGGCAGTGAGGCATGGGACTGACAGAGGAAGGATGAAAGAATACTGGATACCCTAGAAATGAGATCTCTGAAGCAATGTACAATCGTACGTAAAATGTTGAGATTCATAAAGAATGCAAGGCTGATGTAAACGTAATGAGTAAGATTAAGAAAGGGAATGGTTTAGGCATGTAGAGCGAGTGAACGAAGGAAAGAGTATAAGGAGAATATATGACGCGAATGGGAATAGAAGAAGCCGGGGACGCCCGAGGAAGACATGGCACGATCAAGTGAATCAGACATAGTCCTGCCATGTTAGAAATCGAAATAACAGAAGATAATGTATGAATGTGAATGAAGCAAGAAGTGTGTGTCAAGATGAGTTGATTGGCGGTCCATCCTCTCTGCCTACCCCTGCGGGGAAAAGGCGTGATGGTTATTGGAATCGGCAACATGTGTTTTAGCCTGAGATTTTTGTGTTTCATAATGGTTCAGATTTATTTAAAATTTCTTCTTTTTATGTGCTGATATTTTGATGTATTTGATATTTTTAGAAAATTGACATTTTGATAATATTATTTAAATCGATATTATGAAATTGGATTCTAGTTTCTCTATAACAAAACTGTCATGCTGTTTTCATATATATTTTTAATATTTTTTCCAACTTGTGTACATTGATCACAATATGCACGTACCTATATTGTTCTAATTTTTCGCTACATTTGTGTGATGGTTGTTATTTATTGTGGTATTACACAATATTGTTGAACTAAACTCTTGCTGACATGCTACTTGCAGTGGCTTAGCGGGTATAAGTTCCCATTGTATGTAATTAATTTTATACAATAACAAAACAAAAAATAATAAAAAAATATTTGTAAAGTTGCGTGGTATAGTAAGAGACTATATTCCTTAAAATGAAATAGTGTACTAATCCTGCATAGGAATTCAAATGCATGCGCTATTTACTACGGAGACTGCCTAAAACTAGATTAGCCTAATGCTCAGCGTAAATATAATTGTCTGGGTTTGGTTGTGTTTCATTCACCCATTAAAAACTGCTTTTGAACAGAGAAAGGTCATACCCTGGTACGACGGAGAATGGCACGCGAAAACAAAAGTAATTTAGTGACAGTCCGCCTTGAATGTCTGTCTCTCGAAATTAAAGTTGGACCATTAAATCCTTTGTTTAACTGAAAAGGATACTTCTCAGATTAATATAATAAAGTATACCGTGGAACCTTTACGGTAGAATTTGTTTGGAATAGAATCTAATAGTTTTCCGAGTTCATCCTTTGAATTATTGTGACAGAAAAACTGTCTAGATAGTGAAGAAAACAATTGAGTGAAATGTATTGATGATCATTGTATCGAACTTGTTCCATATCTGATAGTGTTGGAGGTAACAATCCAATCAACTTGTTTACAAATTCACAATGTTATCCGTGCAGACGACGCCCCCCCAAACTTTTTTTTGGATGGGTAATTCAACATTTACAGTATTGACACCCCCGATTACATGGATAACATGTACAGTTTTATAGTGATTTGCTAAATTTACGTGTATGATAAAATGTTTAATTTTTACTATATATCGATAAATCGACTTTTATTCATACAATGCGGCATATTTAAATATAAGTACAATATATGTTACATAATTGTCATATATATGAGATATTAAACCATAGTTGTAAGTTATTTTGCAGTATTGTATATAAAATATGGACTTGGTCATAGATATGTATTAGTTTTAAATATGTACTAGGTTTATATATATGTTACTAGTTTATATATATGTTATTAGTTGTAAGTCAATAGTTGTAAGTCTTACTTATAAGCCATTAGTAATAAAGTTTGCTGTAAGGTATTGGTTGTACGTTAAGTGATATGTTATTTAATTAATTGTAAAACGCCCTTCAGGTGAATTTCCCACGAAAACGGCGCTATAGAAGTAATCCAATTATTATTATTATTATTATGTGTTACATACATAATTACATTTTTAATGTCACAATTAATCAATTAAAAAAAAGTTTTACCAATAATATCAAACTGATAATATGATGATACCCTTTATTAAGTATCAAAACAGTGTGCCATCAGCGCAGGTGACAATAAGGAGTTAGCTTAGACAACTACTTTATAATATGTTTTCGACCTTTCACCTCTTTTTCATTCTTATTATCATTTTTGCGAGATATTGTTTGTTGTTGTTTATTGTACTTATTGATTATTACTGCTATGCAAATATTTATGTATGTAAGTTTTGGGCTTATAGCCTGTTTAATGTATTAAAATAATAATAAAAAAATGATAATAATAATACGAAATAAAAAAAAAAATAATTAAAGAAATATATATTTTTTAAATAATAATAATAAAAATAAATAAAAAAATAAATTTAAAAAAAAATAAAAATAAGTAAATTAAAAAAAGAAATAAATAAATAAAACAAAGAAAAAAGAAAATAAATAATTAACAATAATTATTATATTACTGTACGGTTTACATTACGTACCTCTAGGTGAAGCCTGTTCGGATGTAAAAGTTCATCTATGACCTGCAAATATTTCCAATAACTCATTTTATCAATATTCTTTAAGTGTACTCGTTGTTATGTAACGGCAGAAGGATCCTACGAGGATTCTAGCTACTCGTAAATAATAACGGTAAAAACGACGAGAGCGCCCTTAGGGTGGCAGCTTGCGCGGCTCACGCTCTGGCACTTGCCCGCCGCCTTCGATCCAGTTAACTGCGTCTCTAAAACAGAGTGCCCTAAAAGGCCATTTTGGTAGCCGCAAATTGTAACGCCATATTATCATGCATGCTGGGTTAACGCCCACTGTGCGAGATGCTTTTGTTTATAACAACAGAGCACCGAAACAAGGTGACTCGCCCGTAACAGTAACTTAACTTCAGTGTACTGATGTCCAAACCCGAGACTTCCACCTGAACCCTTTTTGCCGCCATGACCATGACTGTAAGCTGACTTTGTATTTCCCCTTATGTGTTGTAACTTATTCGAGTCCCCGTTATTATGCCCGTTTATAGTCTAAATCAGAGAGAAATCACCCGTAACTTCCATTTGAGGTTAGGTTAGCTGTTGATTATTGTAGCATAACATTGTTCTGTATGTACCTTATACTGAAATAAACCCTGAGTCTGAAAGTATATAATGGCATCATTTAGCGTAGTAATAGAGTCCCCCGACCCCAATTATAAGACCGCCTGTCGGCCTACGACCCTGCAGAGGAGATTCTTGGCCTGCCGAAACTGAGCTAGTCGAATGTCCCGAGCCGAGCTCCCTGCCAAGACCCCACCGCCAGGGTAAGTCTAAACAAAGGAATTGTCTCCCGTAACCGCCCTTTCCCAACCTTCCTCCTCTCCATCCCCTTCCCACAACCCCACCTCCAGTACATTCATAACATCGTATATTAATTTTGATTTTATATTATAATATTTTACACCATAATGTAATCTAGTATATATAGTTGTATCTAGTCATGGAAGAAAAAAGAAGGTTGCAATATAGTCCTTCTGAAATCGATACAATTACTTAACTACATCAAAAGTCTTGCGTGATCTGAATATTTGAGGAAAAAAAAACTTGTTTTTTTAAAGGCGATCAAAAGGGAATTTGTGTAGATGGCATCTATGTATGACGCTTTTATTTTATGACATATATTTTAGTGGCGTGTGCTATTTATGAATTATTTGTTTTTTGGCAGTTTTAATTTTTTAGGTATATCTCAGTTATAAAATATGTGATGGGTCTTAAAATTGAGATTCGCAAAGAATACAAGGCTGATTGATCTAAGCGTAATGAGTAATTTAAAAAAAAAATGTAAATCAAATTTAATAATGTGAAAACCTCACAGAATTCAGAATTTTAATTGTTTTCTAACTAAATCGGTTATATCGATAATAAATCATTATTTTTTTTAAACCCGTCCAAATTAGAAAGGGTGGGAGTAAATAAAATCATATAAATAAGTCGTCACAATATGGATTAACCACAGTTTGAAAATGGCCTTAAACGCCGCAACAGCTGTCACAATAATAACAACTAAAAATACTTGCAGAACTTAGTAATAATATTATTAAATTTGATTTACGTTAAATTAAAAAAAAAACAAAATTATATGAAGTTCTAAGAATTAAAAACCAAAAAATTATATACGTAATGAGTAAGATTAAGAAAGGGAAGCTAAGATAGTTTGAGCATGTAGAGGAGTGTAAGGAGAATATTTGACGCGAATGTAAATGGAAGAAGAAGTCGGGGACGCCCTAGGAAGACATGGCACGATCAAGTGAATCAAATATTAGAGGCAGGCTATGTCAGAAGTCAGAATAACAGAAGAGAATATATGAATGTGAATGAAGCAAGAAGTATATGCCAACATCAAGTAGTTTGGCGGTCCGTCGTCTGTGCCTACCCCTGCGGAGATACAGGGTGATGGTTAGTTAATTAGTCTTAATTAATTGAATAAATAATAATTAGTTGAGTGAATAAAAGATCAGTGTATTTTGTTTTGTACCAATGTATACATATATCAACATTATAAAATGGTTTCCTTCCTTAAAATCACCCTGTACCATCCGGCCTTCCAATTCCATACAAGGTACCCTCCAAACAGCATCCCCAAAGATGTTATAGGCCTTGAGGGAAATTATTTCCTTTACAGCCTCCTGTGTGGAGTTACTGTAAAATATTAAAAAATAAAACAATGGAATGAAATAAAACAAATATCTCATATACATTTCAATTAAATTTTGTGAACAGGTAGGTTATAATATTCTCACGCTCCAATTGAATGTAATTTGTAATTGGCTTTTTCATTTCATCTGGTATTGAAATTGATTGATATGAAGGCCCCACGCCGATCTCGTAAATAGGTACTCACAATATTATAACGCAATCAATCGGCCCTATAATTTGACCACGTCCAAAAACCTTTGAATTTTTTGATTAATCACCTCTGGCTGATTACTCAATTCATAAAAAAAATCGCTGCCAGGAAAACGTAAAATTTCGTTTTTTGAATGCACTACTGTGTTACGAAAATTCATCATCACAGCGCTACATCCCAGGGTGGGATTTGACCTCCTCGTCAAATGCTCTACTGGCTGTGGTTCCTCGCCATTTACCTGCAGGCCTAAATCATTCGCGTCCTGTTCTTGTCCTCTTCCACACAGTCAATCCACCTCTTCCCTGACCTGTCTCTGGATCGTTTTCACTGAAGCATCCACTTGGTGTCCTGCCATGTAGATTGTCAGGCCAATCGCAGTTTTCGGAAACTAGAGAATCTTACGATGGTCTGATGTTCTCACATGAAAAAATCAAAAAAACTATGATTCTCTCGGTCTTTCCGGGACCAGCGCTCTAACCAATTGAGCTAATGACTTCTAAATTGCTTTCCATAGTTTTATTCAATATCACACTTCAATTTAAGAACTGTAAATATCATATTCAATTTATTCCTATATATTTTTGGTTGCAATCTTCCTATATTGACTGCAAGATTCTACCCGAAATTATTTGCAATCTAGATAGTGTCTAGGATATACCTATCCAATTTTTATTTGAATAAATTATTAATTTATCGAAGGAAGCAATCACTTTGTGGCTTGACTTAATTTATATGAAATTATTATTTTTATTTTAAGCCATTATTTTATTTATATTAATGCATTATCGACCGGTTTCGGTTAAACTCAACCTTCCTCAGGAACGGACACATATAAACTAAATTAACATACAGAGATATATCACAATGAAGACAGTGAAAAGGCGATTTGCGCCTTATTGACTTAGAAGCATTAGAAAAAACAAAATTAAATAAAAATAATAATTGCCGTATTTAAAAAAAAACAACTAGATTTAACACAAAGTCCGATTTTAAGGATGTTCCCTTTCTTCCCCTCCCCTTCCTATACCCCTCTACCACCCGCACTTTGGTGCTCTGTCCTCTTCTACTCTTGATATAATGTCTCTTTCCCCCACTTTCACTGTCTTCATTATGATATATCTCTGTATGTTAATTTAGTTAATATATGTACGTTCCTGATGAAGATTGAGTTCAACCGAAACCGGTCGATAATACATTAATATAATTAAAATAAAGTGGTTTAAAACAAAAAAAAATCTTTCAATAAAAAACTTATTAATTGGTTAGAGCGCTGGTCCCGGGTAGACTGAGAGGTTCTGGGTTCCTGAGTCAGATGCCACCGTTACTTTTTGATTTTCTATGACTTTTCTGTTTTATAGTACATTTGAGAATTGTTAATATAACATTCAATGATTAAAACATTATTACAATGGGGTTTATAAACTTCAATAAGTTATTTCATTAAAAATTTAATATTTGATTTTAGTTTTTGTAACTGAGATACGTAAAAATACCATTTATTTTGTATTCGTTCAAACTTTTAGCATGTGTGATATATTCCCTTACTTTTATTTAAGGTGAATTTCAACCCAATAAGGCTGCTTATTCTGTTTTTATGTAAGTACGTATTACTCAAATTAAATATTATGTTAACCTCAGATAGGTGAAAAGGTCGTGTGACTAAAAGATTTATAATACCGTTAATCTTGATATCAGATTAATATGCTTCACGTCAGAGCTACACCGGACCTCGGGACTGAGATCAAAATGTAATTAAATATACCCGCTATCACCTTTCATGTAATGAACAAAGAAACCTAATATGGCATTAAATTGACCAGGATGAGATAATTGAAGCTACTGTTTATAATAATTAATCGAATCTCGAATACTTTGGAGTGTAAAATGATATGTTTTTGAGATTATCTGAGAAAACACTGATCTAAGCGTAATGTAGATTGTAGAATGTAGATATCTCTCCGTATCGCCCTGGTGCAAGACACCATTCAGAATCGACACGTTGCTTGAGGTTTCAAAAGACTGCCATAACTATATTCATTTTACTATGTGTATTTATATTTGCCATTATTGTCGCATTCTATAATTATGTCTCTCTTACCAGTTAACGAACGTTATCAGCTTTTTGATTGTTAATCACAACAATTCAAGAATTAACTTCCACGTACCTAGTAACTAAATTTATTAGGAATAAGTTAATATTTAATTCGTACTATCCATTACATTCTTTACTTTTATTTTTATTAATATTTTACTTATTCAAGTTCACTAAACATTTTACTTTTAATTTAAAAAATAAAACAAAAACTTTGTTTACATCACTTTTATTTATACTTTTGCCGACCGGGTTTCGCTACTACCGTAGCTTCTTCAGGACAGTATACAACTAAACTATGAACTAAGATTCACATGTGTTACAGATTGATACAAACAGGCTAGTGAAGGGCCAAGGGTGGGAGATCAGCAGGTACCTGCTGACCGGGAAGGGTATGTACTTTGTTTATTGGGAATAATTTAAGGATTGGACTTTTATTTAAATTTATGTATTTTATGAGTCTACTATTAGTGTTTTTGGCTTTACTTATTTCTAATGCTTCTAAGTTATCTAGTCGAATGCCGGTTACATTTTTATGCAGTAAAACTAGTGCCTGTATTTTTATCGAATGTGTGGTCTGTTTCTAAGAGATGGTTAGTAAATTCGGAGAACCCATGATTATTTAGACATCTTAAGTGTTCTTTTACACGGATATTAACATTACGCGACGTTTTGCCTACATAGAATGCCGGGCAATCAGTTACAAAAAATACAAAAATTTACCTAAAAAAATTCATACCCATGAAGACAGAAGAAAGATAAGCGACTTATATTTCTATACAAAATATATGAATCTGTAGCTCGACTGCTGTGAACAGAGTATTATCAACATAAGGTTACCTAGACGACACACCAGGCATAAAAACCTTTTTCAATGACACCTTTCCCAAACAAATTTTAAAGCAAAGTTGTTAATTCTTCACCTACATAGTTTAGCAATCGAATGTACATGTGATATAGACATTTTTAACATGAAAAATTCAATGTTTAAAACGCACCGTAATATTTTTTTATATGAAAAAATTGTTCTGATAAGTTTAGACCATTTTTTCGGTAAATCTAGTTTGTAAACCATTGTAATAATAACATATGATTGTTTTAGTACTAACACTTCGGCTCATAAAGCTGAGTGATACGTAACTCAATCTTATCAATATTACTCAATAATATTATGTTTTTTAGTATTAAATTTTAAACACATGTTTTTTCTCATAGCACCAACCAGTACCTATCAAACACATATACATAATCACTTAATACTTAATTATTATACTTTTTTCTAGATATATTGCATTACCATACTATGTTATTACTAGCTTTTGTCCCTTCTATTTTTGTATAATGGCACTTAATATCATCTAAGCTTGTCAATTTGACTGTCCTAAAATGGAATTTGTTCCTAGTTGGGCAGTCAAAGCTTTCTTAAATGTTGATGTTAAATAATTTTATTTAATTTACCTATGTTAAATAAAATAATAATTAATTGTGTTTCAAATAAATAAATATTGTTATTATTATTACTTGTACGTGAATATTTCTTTGCAACCAGTTTTTATTATGAACACTTGTTTGAGAAAATATAATCACTTTATGTAATATAGAAGCCTCATTGATGTATAAAATAATAAATAGAGACATATCAAGAGTCCAAATAGAAGGAAGAGTATATAATGAATGTGAATGAAGCAAGGAGCTTGTGCCAAGACAGTGTTGTATGGCGGTTCATCCCTTATGCCCACCCCTCCAGATACTCGCGGAGTAAATGGGAAAGGCATTCTTATTTATTTATTTATTAAACATCTCAAAAATACAGTTATTCACCTTAAACAGATAATAAAGTTGATGTACGATTGGGAGGTGGTTGCACATAAAATACTAGCTCATATTAAATGGTGTATGTTCGAATTACTAGGCGTTATGGAGGTAGACCCAAATAAAACATGCCTCAAAAACTAAGATATAAGGACATAATATTTCACACAAAATGAAAAGTTATATTTACGCTGGCATAAATATCAACAATGGTTCAACAATTTTTATTTTTCTGCCTACACCGAATTGTTAAATATCGCGAGTAAAATATTTAACGGACTGTTAACGTTTGACCTTGAGAAAGGGGTTAGTACCTACTCATTGTTATTTTGAAAGCAATCTGCAAATGGATATTATTGATTTCGAAAAGAGATTTATGTTCATATTCTATTTTTATTTACGGATTTATATAGTATGTGGGTACCTAGTACACGGAGTGAAATATTACATCTATTGGAATATGGGCAACCGACGTGAGTTTTGCTAAAAAATGTAATGTCCATCAATATCTATTTATTTACATACGCCCTTTATGAATTTTACATAAAACTGTTACATCTGTGTATAAAATTTTTAATGATGTATGTTGGCAAAAAAAAGTTGGTTGGTTGATTCCACTGACCTGATCTCCCATCCCCGTGATGATGGGCGTGTTCCAGTAGGCGGCCAGGCGAGCCACGGGCTCGAGGGCGAAGGCACATGCTGGCCCGATGAAGGCGATCACGTCGTTGATGAAGTGCATGTCCGCCGCCAGCCCCGGGGCCATCGCTCCGGAGCAGGAAGGGTAGCTGTGGATAACAAAGATGGCATGAGAAATAAGGTATACTAGTAATAACTCTAATCATCTTATTTTTTTCCTCTTTTAACCACCCCTTTTCTTAAATCCCCCTTCCCTAATGGCATACCCTTTGATACGATTAAATATTCTGTATATACAAAGTATTACTATTATATTAAATCTATCCTAACTGTAACAAAACTGTCCTACTATTTTTTATTTCTCAATTTGTTTAATACTTCCTAATATTTCGATATTTTTATAATATTAATTAAATCGATATTATGTAATTGGAGACTAGTATCTCTATAACAAAACTGTTAAGCTGTTTTCATATTTAAAAAAAATATTTTTTCAACTTGTGTACATTAATCACAGCATGCGTGCACCTATATTGTTCTATTATTGTGCTACATTTGAATGACGATTGTTATCTATTGTTGAATTAAACTCCCGATGACATGCTACTTGCAGTGGCTTATCGGATACAATTTCGCATTGTATGTAATTAATATTATAAAATAAATAAATAAAAATCACTCGTTTTTTCACCTATTCAGCACATATCCTACGAAAAGTGCAGACTTGTGGCTATTAAAAAGTTTTTGACCTCTATAAAACATGCTGTTTTATGTGTACGTAAATTTGGTTCCGGATAGTCACTTTTTAGCTCTTGGTGATGTCAGTCCATTGCATCCCAACCTGTTTTGTTTTCGATCAACTTCACGTCTTCTCAAAGTAAATGTCGATAGAATTTTATGGGCACACACTTTATTAATTTTACTAAATTCTGATTCTTAACCGTAAATATGTCTAATCACGTTTATTATAAAATTATAACGGTTTTTGTCGAGATCTTCGGCTAATCCAGCAACGTTTCTGAGCTCTCATGGCTCTCTTTTTCTATCGATTCTGGGATTCATATTATTTTAGAAACCTAAAATAATTAACCTGGCGTTTTGCCCGTTGCACCCTAAGGTTGTAATTAAAGTTTATTATTATTCCTAAATCTGAATTTATAACATTATGATTGCAAATTAATGCTTGAATTTATTATTCTATAATTAAAATCACAATTTTGCACCTACGATTTAATATTTTCGTAATAATCTTATTATTAATTTAAGTTACTCGCACATTTCAGTAGACCCGATCGCACCGAACTTCACTTAGTCGAACCTAACCTAATCTAACCTTACCTTAACTAACCTAACCTAACCTAATCTAACGTAACCTAACCTACATACATACATACATCTTCCCCTTGTCCTACTCGAATCGGGGACCCATCGCTTAACCAAAATCGTGAGGTTATCATTAACTAAAACATAATATTATTTGAATATGTGAAGAGTTCACGTAGGCAAGCGTTCTGTTCGTTGCACCCAGCGGAGCTGATTAAATTACATCATTATTCCCAATTGCTGATTCATGATTTTAGGCTTGCAAGTACTTCAATTGATTTTTCAATATCATTCCCTAATTTTAATTATTAAGTTATTAGGTAGGTATAAAAATATCATATCTACGATACGATATTTTTATTTTATCTTGTTTTATAATTCCGAAATATTAAATCATAATAGTGTGTTTATATTTAAAAAAGGATTTTTTGAATCTTTATTATTCCTAAAATTTAATCCTCATTTGATACACACGAGTACTTTGCTTTTGTATTTTATTTTGTATGTATTTTTTATTCCCCATTTATTTAAATCATAATTTGACTTTTTTTATGAATATACATATATAAAAATGTGTGAAAAATGCTTTATGCAATTAATGCATCCGTGAAAATAAATATACATAAGTAAAATTTAACACTTACGTATTTTAAATTGACGGACGGATGAACGCACTAAGAAAATTAAGGTGTTCTATCTCAATTATTTTTTCACTTCTATTTTAAGTGGCCTGCGGAAGGAACTAAAATAATCTAATTATATTACTCATGGGTAGGAAGGTACCTACTTAATCGCTTGCTAATATTTATTTATTTACGCCCATTACAGGTTTTTACATGGACATTTACAAATAATATTGAAAAGGTACATATTATAATATACGAGTATAATATGAAAAGGAAAAAAAATATTATTTGACACTTTTACTCGATGAAAAAAACCGTAATAATGCATACTGTAACACTGGTCTATCAAATATATACAACATCGAGCATTCGTTCCCCCAGATGTTGAATCTGTCACATAAGAGTACAATATTGCGACGCTGAAATTGAATTGTCACAATAAAATGGTAGATACTGTCTTGTAACTGTCCTACCAGGTACATGAAAATAGAAATCAAATATGGCAGTTCAGGAGTATAAAATATTGAATTAAGCATCTTAAATAAATATGTTAAATCACAATTATTTCTACGTCCAGGTATTTTTTCTAAATTTAATTAATAAAGTAGATAATCGTAATCTATGCATTCTCTAGGAATATGCATTCTAAAATTTACGTTGGATTCTTGCAATCGTGTGTCAATGAACTTCATAATTCGGAGACCAAGCTATGGAATTATATTCGATGCGATTCCCCACTAGTGACATATACATTTTTTTTATAGTATTGATACCATACTCAAAATTTTCAAATATTTTTATATGGTTTCTACATGCTTAATAAAATTGAGTTTCTTATCAAACCATATACACCCAAGTCATTAATTTCTGAGACAGAAACTAACGAAAAATATTAATCATTGAAGAAGATAATATTAACATAACCTAAATGAAAGATGAAACCTTAATGAAACCTTAATGATGAAATATTACGATGAGGTTCTTAAATCTCAATAAAAATAAATAATAATAAAAAATTGAATTATTTAGGCTTTCACAAAAAGTCAATAGATGTCTCATATAAATAAAAAGTCGGATGTAAATCCGAGACACTGTTTAAGTTTGCAATTGAGTTCGGGTAGAACTTTGGAAACATCATAAAAATAGCTACCAATAATATGAGATTAAACAATGGAAGATAATATTCACAAATCTTGAATTTGAGATATGATATCGATGAAGATGACACAAATTCAACTTGTCTCATTAGCTAAGTCGGTTGAGCGTTGCCCCGGATAGGCAGAGGACCTGGGTTCGAGTCCCAGATGCGACTGAAATATTTTTAGTTTCTGTCCTTATATTCGGTTTCATCTTTCATTTAGGTTATGTTAATATTACCTTCTTCAATGATTAAATATTACGATGAGGTTCTTAAATCTCAATAAAAAGAAAAATATTAATTCAAACTCGAATACTGAATACTGATATAAAATGTTCTAATTTATTTAGAATATATAGTGAGTGGGCATCACATAAAAACCAGTAAAAAAATTGGTTTTTATTACCGAATTTAAATACTTTTTCAGTAAAATTTGAGAGACTGTGCAATTTAAAGCTCATATTTTCATAAGTGGTTATTATTTATTAAAAAATTAAAAAATATTACAACATTTCACAGATTTAGTAGGTACTATAAAAAATAATAAAATCATATTTGATGAAAATGCATTCATAGGGAACAATAGCTTTAATGTGTGTTATTGATTTTTTTTGGTTTCTCGGAACTTTGGGTTATGGTGTTGTCAACTAACAAAAAAGCTAAGCTTTATCTAGGATAGAAAGCCCTCATTACATCTTGAAAGATAACATTATAATAAAATATTAAAATGTGAATTTAAAACTTTGGTTTTAAAAAAAGAAACTTGAAAAAAAATGTGTAGATTCTATCTGATACTCACTGCAGATATACTATAGCTGGTGGTTAAATCACTGATAGGCAAAATGGTAGCGACTCTGTTGATTAAAAATATAAGTACAAAAGAGTGAGGTTGATATTAGGTTTTCTTCAGTCGTTATTTATATAGTTCAAATTTAAGCCGCTAAAATAAGTAGGGTGTAAAATAAAATAGGGCGTAAATAAAAAATAAACGTTAATGTTTTATAACTGTCAAAATGGAAAATACGAAACAGTCGGGGAATTTTTTTCGCGTTCGATATTTCTCAACTTTAAGTGTAAACTTACGTAAACAATAATGCAGAAATATATTAAAAGTGTTGTTTTACAATGTTTGAGAAATATTTTAAAGATTGCACCTGGAACTAAGCGATGTTAAGGATACAAGATAATGTCGACCTTACTGAAGTGCGAACCTGTGCGTATTAATTTATTTATACGTAGATTTCTTTCAGTTATTTTTTGTTTGTTAGATGTTATGTAACGTAAATACTGACCCCGAGTCTATGATTGGGATAATTGTCTACGGAAGAGATTGGTGAGAGGATGTCTATGGGAGACGGCAGACGCAAGGGAGCAACTCAAGATGGCGGGCGATATAACCTGACTGGAGCGGTCGTGATCGACGTGTGTTTGTTGGGAGAGATTATGTTTTTGATTTTCTATTTTGTTTGACGTCGGAGGGCGTCTACAAAATTTGCCCGAAGTGGGTGTGTTTTTTTGTTTTATTGATTGATCGATGGCCGGATTGTGAGGCGATGAAGCCAAACCGCGCGTGCCTGCTGCTGTGGTGAAAATCTCGGAAGAAGTGATGAGCGGACCAAAAAGGACATAAGGTAGCATCTGCATATTCCATTGTCTGGACCCCACGGAAGAGGCTATGGCGGATGGCGCTTCAGAAGAGTCGTCCTAGACTTCTTTTTGGAGATTACTACGATCGGTGAGCATCTGGACCTGGAGAGGCCTTCCATGATGCTGAGGAGAGGAGTCGGACCATGAGAGCCATCAATTATTGTTTGAACCTTTTCGTGTTGGGATCAATCCTTCTCTTTACTCTTTTCTTTGCTAAACCATGATAGACGTGGTTATAGAATCATTAAATTTATGTTCTTTCCTTTTACAAGGGTTTTATTTACTGTATCAATCAATACATCCCACTTCCCTGTGCTTCACCATCATTCTCACCCACGAATCTTGAGATGAGAGAACATTAGCCGTCGTATCATTTATACGCTACATTATGGCGCCTCAACGTTTTTTGTGAATAATATTTAAGATATTATGGACACGGACTCGGGAATTGATGGGTGAAGTTCGTGTGGTGTGATGTATGGATTGATACAGAAATATTATTAATTATATCATAATATTGTTTATGTATATGTGTGCATACATGAGGTCAGCGATCACGCCATTAGAAGGTTGGTAAATATTAATTGTCGTAATTTTTGGCATATTTGTGACATTGTTATTCTTGAAAGAAACGGTAATTATTTTTGCGACACAGGCATTTCCTGGCGTCAGAAACTAAAACTAATGCAAATAAATTTAAATAAGTGAAGTTAAAATGATTCATGATTTTGACAATAGATGGTGTTGCGTGTACACGGTTGTTTGCGTCTCGAATAATTTATAAATACTTATAAGTAATTTAATTCTGTTTACAATGGAGTTCAATAACATAAACAGCTATTCGAAAGAGGAATTGTATCCGCTATTTAAAAAAAAAAAAAAAAAGAAAAAGAGATAGTACGCGTCTCTTAAAGATGAAGATGACAGTGTGGTTGCATGTGGGACTACCAATCCTTCATGTCGCTCCACTTGTTTCTTTAAAGGTGTTATTGTGGTCACATGTACTGGAGTTTGGTACCTTCAATACAGGTGCTCAGAATAAACACAAATTCTAATTTATTGATGATATTTTTTGACACTTATCCTCATTAGACTAGAATAGAAACATATTATTTGTTTCTCTGATCTTTTAGATCAGTGGCGCCCTAACAAAATAAACAACAAAAAAAAAAACGGGGATTGATTTTTTTTGTTGTTTTTATAATAATTTTGATTATTTTTTTACATAGGTACATACCAATAGTGTACCTCGAAAATTAAACTTAAGAATTTTCATGATATATACATATATATCGGATATTATTGTTGTCGCTACGGTATATCGGTTAATTACCTCTAATAATTCCGAATACTCTAAATGAAAGTTAAATCGGTTACCGGTCTGATGGTGTGTTACCTGACAATATGTATATATTTATAGTAGGTATTCTTTGTATTTAATTTGTTTAGCCGTAGGTAAAATTATGCTTTTGGAGTGCACCGGAGTAAAAGTTAAATTAGAATTTTTGGAGATTACTACGACACACTCGAAAAGGATAGTTAATATATTCTGTCTGGGAGATTTTGAGCTACTTTCTTTCACACAGATAATAAAATAGTTTTAATTGTTAATTAGTAACTATAATGTTTAATGTATATTCTAAGTTTATAATTATGTCTAAAGTAAGTTGGTATCTCTTTCCTTAAAGAATATAGTATAGACATTTAGAAAGTATGATTTTTTTTGTAATAATATTAGTATTAAGTATCAAGTGTAGTACTGCTAATGCATGCACACAACAAACAAATATTTACCAATTTGGAGTAAACATCTTCTGCCTCCTTGAACAGGAGAAGATGATTAGTAGATAGTTTAGATCTAGTAATACCACTGTTTATAATATGTTGATAAGTATTTTTTAAGTTGATTTGTCCAATAGGTTTAGTAAATATATACTATTTTTACACTGCTAACACCAGCGTAAATTTATCAAGTATTTTTGTGAAAAAAAAATCGAGCACCAATTTGTACCAGTGTCGATTTTTGATTAAAAAAAAATCGAGCACCAATTTGAAAAGATAGGAAGATGTAAAATTTCGAGAGAAATTGTACTTTGCAAGTTTATATATATAGATATTGACAAATGTACTTGTTTGAAACCACACGAATAGATAGGTATTGTAACATGTAAACCCTCATCTTTATACTATTTAGCAATGGCTAAATGACAACCAAATAGTTCTATAACTATACGACGAGGAAAATTTTTGGAGGTGAATACGCAAACTATCCAATGGATATTGGTATACTGTGTCTAATTCTTTAGATACATATAAAAAAAAAAAAAAAAAAAACCCTGTTGAAACTGCATGGTAATTGTAATTTTTTTGTTAAGAGGAAGAGAGGATTAGTTAAGTAGGGTATTATTAATAATAAAAATAATTTTTTGAAAATTTTGAAGTGGGAGCTTGAGTTCTCCAAACCTCACAAGTGTTAACCTAGAGAAATTGACTCTCATAAAGTGAGGAAGTGTTTGGTTCATGTAACTTGTTTATTTTTATTTATTTTATAAGTTGCTTGAGGATTATAAGTATGAAGTGTTTCCTTGCTTTTCGGTTATGCTTAACCACCAATGTATCACAACTTGATTTTTTTTGTGTATTGTCATACTAAGATATACCATTTTGTTTGTCAATTTTGACTTTTGTTTTATATTGGTTGTTACTTGTTTTCTTTGTTTTCAGTTTTTCTGTAATTGAAAAGAGTAGAGAGGAAGGTTAGGTCAAATTTTACTTCACTTCGCGGCATAAAATTTTTACGGGGAAGCGGGGAATTGTAACGTAAATACTGACCCCGAGTCTATGATTGGGATAATTGTCTACGGAAGAGATTGGTGAGAGGATGTCTATGGGAGACGGCAGACGCAAGGGAGCAACTCAAGATGGCGGGCGATATAACCTGACTGGAGCGGTCGTGATCGACGTGTGTTTGTTGGGAGAGATTATGTTTTTGATTTTCTATTTTGTTTGACGTCGGAGGGCGTCTACAAAATTTGCCCGAAGTGGGTGTGTTTTTTGTTTTATTGATTGATCGATGGCCGGATTGTGAGGCGATGAAGCCAAACCGCGCGTGCCTGCTGCTGTGGTGAAAATCTCGGAAGAAGTGATGAGCGGACCAAAAAGGACATAAGGTAGCATCTGCATATTCCATTGTCTGGACCCCACGGAAGAGGCTATGGCGGATGGCGCTTCAGAAGAGTCGTCCTAGACTTCTTTTTGGAGATTACTACGATCGGTGAGCATCTGGACCTGGAGAGGCCTTCCATGATGCTGAGGAGAGAGCCATCAATTATTGTTTGAACCTTTTCGTGTTGGGATCAATCCTTCTCTTTACTCTTTTCTTTGCTAAACCATGATAGACGTGGTTATAGAATCATTAAATTTATGTTCTTTCCTTTTACAAGGGTTTTATTTACTGTGCCAATCAATACATCCCACTTCCCTGTGCTTCACCATCATTCTCACCCACGAATCTTGAGATGAGAGAACATTAGCCGTCGTATCATTTTTACGCTACAGTTACCACCATTAGTTTTGCCAGCAAACCTGGCTTGAGAACAAAAGTCGATGAAAAATGTTGTTGTGTTGTGGAATTATATTTCTGCTTCGTTTTCCCGCTACTTTTTTATGTATCCTGTGTTTGGTCATCTACGAGTCAATCACTATCAATTTTCTCATCTCGCTTCTTTCCACTTTCCTCTTTTATTCTATTCGCCTCATTATCAACATAACCCGGGATATGACGGCTGGATCTGATTTTCTGGTCACTTATATAATATGCATTAGTTGCGTATACTCGTACACCGTACCTTATGTAATCCTTCTAATTTTTTTTCCAAATGAAAATAGTTTATTTTGGTAGAGAAAAAACAATTCTAGTCAATCAAATGCTAATAAGGTAATAATCACCCGCTTGAGATTAATAATACTTATTGCCTTTGAATGTTTTTTTTTATTTTTATTATTACACATTATTTGAAGGATGCCATTTTTTTGGCGTGGTGGTTCACTAAAATTTTGAAATAATTCAATTATACGATGGAAAAAGTCATGCAAAATATAAGTCAAAATTACAAAATAATAATGAGAAAGAGATTTGCATAAAATAATACGCCTTTGTAAAACCTTACATATTGATCATACATATATAAACCATATCATTTATGAATATTTTCACGACACTAACTAACTAACTAACCATCACGACGTTTCTCTGCAGGGGTAGGCAGAGAGGACGGACCGCCAAACAACTCGATCTTGGCATACACTTCTTGCTTCATTTACATTCATACATCGTCTCATACATTCTCTTCTATTATTCCGATTTCTGACAAAGCCCGACTCAAGTATTTGATTCACTTGATTGTGCCATGTCTTCCTCGGGCGTCCCGGGCTTCTTCTTCCATGCACATTCGCGTCATACATTCTTCTTACACTCCTTTCTTCGTTTATTCGCTCCACATGACCAAACCATCTAAACGTCCCTTTCTTAAACTTACGCATTACGCTTACATCAGCCTTGCATTCTTTACGCATTTCAATATTTTTCACACGATCATACATGGTTTTACCACACATTCATCTCAGAGATCTCATTTCTACGGCATTCAGTTTACTTTCATCCTTCCTCTGCCAATTCCATGCCTCACTGGCATACATCAGGGTTGGTATTAGCACTCCATTGTGGACTGCTAGCTTCGCTTCTTTGGACAACTTTTTGTTGGCGCCAACCGAGTTCAGTCCTCCGTTAATGGAGTTTCCTGCATTCACCCTTCTTTCATCAGCATACAACATTAAACATACTTTCAGATTACTCATTTTCGCGCCCAAGCCACCTCTTTCAATTCTTGCATCCATGTATAGATTGAATAACCACAGTGACATTACGCAGCCTTGCTTAACACCTTTTGTGATGTCAAACCACTCCGTAAAATCAACGTTTACAACACATGCAACGCTTTCCTCGTACAGAGAAGCCATTGCCTGTATGATATTCGTATTCACTCCATACTTGGACAATACCTTCCATAATGTTTTCCTATCACTCGGTCGTACGCTTTTTGTGGATCTACAGAGGCACAGAAGAGTTTCTGGTTTTTTGCCAGAAACTTCTCTGTTAGCATACGCAACGAGAAAATCTGATCCATACAACCCCTTCCGCTCATAAATGCACTTTGCACATCCCATATTTTATCGTTTGTTTTCGTTTGTACCCTTTTAATCAATATCCTACCATACAGCTTTCCAACTGAACTTAGCAGGCTAATAGCCCTGTTATTTCCACATTCCATACGTGACCCTTTCCCTTTGTATAGATGCATGATCACAGCCCTCCTACAATCTAATGGCGTGTAACCCTCCTCTAAACACTGGTTAAAAAGCTTGCATAACCATGTGAGAATTATACGGCTATCTCATTTAAAGTATTCAGCAGCAATATTGTCGAAACCAACAGCCTTACCATTCTTCATACATTTAATCGCTCTTTTTATTTCATCCATGCTGATTTTGGGAACATTCACGCCATCGTCATTCATACCTGATTCGCCACTGGGACCACTATCAGTCGTGTTGCTTTCAAAAACCTCTTCAAAGTATTTCATCCATCTCACTTTTATTTCTTTCCCATTCGTTAACATTTTTCCATCTTTTGATTTTATCACTTTCATACATCCGCTTTCTGGACCATTTCGGGACTTTTTGACCTCATTCTAAAACAGTTTAATATTTTCTTGGAAGTGTTTTGTCATTTTGATTCCTTCTTCCTCTTCCAGACGTTTCTTTCTTTCTTTCACTCCAACACTTACTCTTTCTTACATCCCGTGTCTTTCGCTTTATTCCGCTCTTCACTAGGAGCACTGCCAGTCGCTATCAGACATAACCACGCTTTCTTCTTCTCTGAGACCAGCGCTTTAATTCACCATGCATCGCCTTTCTTCCTACCTTGCGTACTTATTCCACATTCATTTATACAGAGATTTACAGAGACTCACTTTTATGTAGTTCCATGTTTCGTCTATACTTAGATCGTTCATTTCCTTCTCATTCAATCTCATCTCTACACAACTCTCATACTTACTTCTCACAATATCGTTTTGTAGTTTTTCTATTTTGACTCTTGTTGGAGTCGACACCGTTTTCACTTTAGAGCGCCACCCGCGGAAGACGGAACTCATCGACCTACCCCAAGTATCATCATTCACAACTATATTGCAAACTGTTTTCGTATTCTCTCTTTAAAACACCGTGACCTTAGATTTACTTTTACGGGATATTTAATTTATTTCCATGTTACGATGTTCGTTTAATTAATAACTATAATTTTACCCTTTTGTTTTCCGTATAATCGGGAGTACTTGTCTAAAGTTAATGCTTGATTATCTGTATTCAAAGGCATGCTATTGTCTCTTTATAAGTCCCACGGAACAGATTTCGATGGTTTGTTAAAATGAATATTTTATTTAAACGTGAAAGATCGGCGTCAAGACAAAATAATTAAGGTCGTTTTCTAAAGACAATCTACTAATTACGTTGGAATCACTTAGCATTATTTATTGAGTCCTTATTTCGAATCTCAAGTGGTTTGACAAAAGCTCCACAAAGCTTTACTTAACGGCATTAGCTTTGGTATTTCCCGAAATTAATTTGAGATTGCCGGTTTAACATCTGTGTCAAGAAAATTGTTTCCCTGAAAAAATTTAATCATTTGGTTTATCAAGCAAATTAGACTTTCTAAATGCTTAATTAAACCCTTCTTTGTTGATTTTTTTATGTGACAGTTGTACTCTATACGAAAGATTAAATTAAAATAATACATAAGTAATAACTAAAATGGTGTAATCTAAAACGGACTCGTATTCTTAGGATTTTACCGTGATTTATTTATGAAAATGCGTATTTAGATGTTTAATTTTGGGTCTTAATTGGGTGTGATATTTTAGAATTTTGATTTGTACTAAGTTCAATAAATATTAATAGTAATAATAATGTTTCACTATGTTCTTTTTTTACAAAAAAATAACAAATAATGACATCCTCACTAGGATTTCCCGTGCTGAGGATTTCATTTACAAAATATTAAATTATATTATATTAAATTGATGTGCTTGATAAAAAAAATAAAAACAAATCTAAGGTGAGGTGTTTTAAGTGCAGTTGAGTGGTTTCGGTGTTGGTTGTTCTTAATCTGTATTTGGTGTTATTATATTTTCTCTTTCAGATCTCCCTATGTACCGTATCCAGTGTTTTATTTGATTTTTAAATTTATTGTTGGATTTTGTTGTAGTGTTTAGTACCATAGTGTAAGAGGTTTTTTTTCCAAATGTTGTGTGTTTGTGGTTCCTTGTTGTGTTTTTGAATCTGAGATCTAGTGTTTTTAAAATGTGTGATTGTTGTTATTTCTTGTTTTTTGTATTTATGAATGAAAGGTACTTTTTTTTATAATTTAATGTAAATCAAATTTAATAATATTATTAAGTTCTGCAAGTATTTTTAGTTGTTATTATTGTGACAGCTGTTTCGGCGTTTAAGGACATTTTCAATCTGCTGCAGCCATAGCCACTGTGCTGAGAGCATACAGGATATGGCTGAAGGAAGAAACAAAGGAGTGCTGTCGGAAACAGGACACGTTGCTTCATTACATAAAGGTTATCCACTCCGAATTAACATTTAAATTTCACGCATAGGAATTTGATACCCTTGATCTTGATACCCGTGATCACATTAACGGAATTATATTTGAAAAATTTAAAATACAACAAAAGAAACTTAAAAATCTAATTGATAACAAAAATAAAATTATGAAAATAACCGAGGTTTCAACCGTCCAAAATATTGAATTTTATAAAAAACTGTAAATTTGTCAAAAATTTATTACTTGAAAATGACTGTACACAATAGCTAGTATTTTATAATAATTATGAACCTGAACTTTCTTTTACGCTATTCGAGGTTTTACAAATATAGATAATGTTTAGTAAACTCTATGATGGTTTTCACCTATTTTACTTTTTCATAATATTAAGGATACTCTTTTTAATCCTTTAATTGTTTTCGGGATATTATGCAGTGTTGCGCTTCCTCCTCCTGTGGCCAACGTTTCGGACAGAGTTAGAGCGTCCATCATCACGGCAGATGTATGGATTGTGGTGAAGTGTGTATTTATGTATGTATAAATGATACCGTGTTTCGCGCGTTAACCCTCTTAGAGCCGGTATTTCTATATAATAATAATAATGATTATTATTGTTAGTATACTTTATGTGGTTATCGGCGTTGAGTTTTTTTGTACCCGTCGAGTACCGGATACCAAGAACTATAAGCCCAGCACCGTCGTCTCTGTTATTGTATAAATAATAAGTTAATTTATGTAATGTACGTATAATTAATTAATAGTATCTTCAATACATTCAGAGATATAATGTACTAAATAAGAATAATAAATTAATTAAAAATTACTTTATTAATATATACATATCAACATGTTTCGAAAGCAATGCTTTCTTCATCAGTATAGACAAATGATAAACATAGAACACAATAATAATAATAATGAAACATGTAAATTTGTGTATATTGATAAAGTGCTGAATATAAAGTAATTCATTTATTAATAATGACACCACAAAGTGAATACCAATCTTTTGAAGAGATTATAGATAAAAATAACCTTGTTTAAGCCACTATTTTTAATATATAAATTTCTGTTTATTTCAGAATCGAAGCTCCCCTCATCAGGATAAACAATATACTAAGAATAATGAGAAGTATAGACAAACATTAGGAAAATACGCAAATTACAAACACAAACCCAAAAATTTACAATAAGTGATGAAAGTAGGAAAGTAATTAATTAAAAATGTGAAAAATATTGAAATTTTTATTTTATTATAAAACATTAAATAATAACATTGCATTAGAAATTTTTAAAAGAAATTATTTATATTATTAAAATAAATAAAATCAAGAAAGTAGCGAGGGATAAAAAATAAAATAGTAATAGTTAGTATTGTTAAAAGTTATATTATTAATATACTGATTAATGTAAAAATAAGTTTAAGAGATAGTTATTTAAAATATATATTTTTTTAATTATTAATTTTTAATTGACTTTTACCCCTTTTCCTAATTTTGAATTTATCTAATAGTAAACCAGTTGTATTCGCATGAAACAAATTTAAACCTTTATTTATGCCAAAATAATGATTTGTTTTCAAAGTACATTATTTTATTCTATGTTTACCATTTGTCTATACTTGTCAGTATTTTTTTGTGTATCCTAATAAGGAAATCTTCGTTTTCGAAACATCTTGATATTTATGATCACAACAGTGATGTAAACATAGTAATTCTTATTTATTTAATAATCAGTGATATATTATTTCTGATGTGGTTACATACATTTCTCCATTAAAACTATTTAAAACTCTTATTTGTTTTTTTTTAGGAGACAACAAAATAATATTATGTACAATTCCAATATTTATAATTATCCTACAAGAAGCTGTCGTGGTTTTAGGGCTTCCAAAATGAAATTTTCGAGCATGTAGAACACAAAACAGATATTTTAAAAAGGTCAAAAACTTTTTAATAATCTTCCAAAAGCTATAAAGGAAGCCAAAGGTTTTGAAACTTTTCCAAGGATATGTGCTGGATACGTGAACAAAAAAATTGAGATTTGTATAGCAAGATTATTTTTGGGTAATTTTATACCAATATGTATCTACTTACTTTTATTTTGTGGACGGTGTATTTTTGTTTTATGCTAAACATTTTACGTTATGTATATAAGGTAATATTGTGTAATATACTGTTTTTCACTAGAAAATAATTGGATACATCTAAATTAACTTTTAAAAACAAAACACACAAGTATAAATAAAACATCGTAGGTAAATATTGAGAGTCCTCATCAAAATACTATTTTTTCATGACTCGAGTGGTGTACTTATTTAAAGAAAAGCAAATAAACTAATCTTAGATTTTGTATTTTTCTGGTTAAAGCTTCCCAGTAAAGATAACCAAAATGGGATCCGTCGCTCGCCATTATTGGAAAACCTTTTATTTATTAAAAAAAAACTCTGAGGCTAGTCTTTCCAACAGAGCTCTGAAGAATGGGAAACAAAGGGAAAATTAAAAGATTCAAATTAATGAAGACTGATGCCCGCGGCAGTGCTTTATTTATTTTGTCATATTGTATGACTATTTCAACATTCGGTAGCTTCCTCCACAATGTAATCTCTTATTGAAGAGAACCACGAACATTATACAAAACTTAAAGAAATAAATAATTTATTTTTCCGGTAATGCAATTAATTGTACATACGTGTTTTTTATGAATATTATTATTATTATTAAATCAATAATAATAATGATTTCATAAGAGATTGGTATTCACTTTTTGACGTCAATATTAATAAACGAATTAAAAATTACTTTGTATTTACCACTTTATTAATAAACACATATCAACACGTTTTGAAAGCGATGCTTTCTTCATAAGGAATATACAGACTACTAAAAAGTAATAATGTCAACTATAGACAAATGATAAACCTAGAACACAATAATGAAAGAATGGATATATTATAAACATAAACAAAAATTGATTAAAGTAGGTAAGTAATTAATTAAAAATGTTACTAAAAAAATATTTCAAAAAATATATGGTATACTTGACATTATTATATATTTAGTATTCTATATATAACTGATGAGGAAAGCTTCGCGTTCAAAACATGTTGATATGTGTATATACTGTATATTAATAAAGTGGTAAATACAAAGTAATTTTTAATTTATTTATCAATAATAATTACTCTTAATTATTTCTAATTTTGAAACTGTCAATTCATGGTGGAATTCCATATTAAAATGATTTTTTTTGTATTAACCTTTGTAACTTTTTTCACTTATTTATTTTCGACCGGACCGGTTTCACCCTATCACGGGCATCGTCAGACTGGCACAATGAATACTAAATCTATGATATATATATATATCAACGATGTCGGGAGTGAGTTCTCCTGCTTTCTAATATTGTTTTTATTTATGACTTGAAATGTTGTTTTATTGCTGACAGTACTGTTTACTTTTATGTTTTTAAAAACTACTTTCGAGTTGGTTTATTGCCCTCTGGAAGACGGATTACATTGTATGGTATAATTCGGCAACACGACTATTAGACGAAAATTTCATTTACATTTTTTGCTTAAATAAGGTCAGGAATAATTGGTTTAAGTAAGTCAGATACTTAGAATAATAATATACCGTCAGATACGTCTCTTAACACTCTGTGTACAAAGTTGAAGTTATTGAATTCTTACTATAATGTGTTTGTTTGTAATGTTAGTGTTTATGTGTAACTAATAAGAGATGATCATCTGTTGACAAGCCAAATTAAAGTTAAAGCTATTTTAAGCCATTTTTCGATGTAGAATGGCGGTCTTTCGTATGGTCGATACTAAGGGCTGGTATTTCAGTTGCTTTTTAAGCTCGGGTTGAGAAATTACTTATGATTTCGCTCAAAGTTACTCTATAACGGCCGCTTTTCCCAACTTTTCGAATGATCAATCTGAGGCATCGATCAGTCAAGTGTTTTGTTTGTTTCGTGCTTGCCGGTTTCCGAGCATTTTTATCCTAAATTGTCTATGTAGGTGCCCGCCCACTTTTGTAGACTATAAAATAGTGCCCGCCCACTATCATAGAAAATAAAATGGTGACCGCCCACATTTAATATTTGACGCTTCTCTTTCGTGAAACATAAGACAAAGCGTAGTTCATGATTAGTGAAATAAGTAAGGTTCTCTTCAGTTATATTTAAAACATACACAAAAATATTCTTTGACATTCGAAAACGGAAATAAATCTTTGTCATTTAATATTTGAAAAGCGATAAATAGATCGCGAACGAATAAGGACGTTTGACGTTTCACTCGCATTTACTCACCCTGTTTCATTTATTCACACTTTTAAAAAAAAATAATGCTCTGTTGAGGGGAACTTAATCCACAAAAATCTATGTCCTTAAATTGATCGTACATTTGATAGATAGATTGAGAATTTCTTTGGGTTAGAACGTATTTGTGCATTGAACAGTGTTGTCAAAATTTCGGTTTAAAAGTTGCTCAGTAGGGTTGGGAAGAACGGCCGTAAGTTTTCCGTCTATTTGGAAGAATCAATCTCTGCTAAGCGTTGAGCTTTTAACGTGATTGTAGCAATGGATTTTGAAAAAAGAGTTTAATAAAATATTGGCGTATACATCCAGGACAATATCTATTAATTATCAAACATAGCTCAGTCAAAACACTGATGCTGGAATGAAATTTATTTGTCCTTTAATTGTAATTTCGTTACCCGCCTAACTAGACAATATTTGCCGCGAAACAAGTGAATTGTGTAAACTTTTACTAAGTCTACTACTAACTACTAACATCAAATATGTACCAATATATATTATAGTTATATATTGGTATATATTTGATGTATATATTATAGTTTTAAAAAAATAATAATAACACACTTTTTTTTAATACATCACCCGGTTCGTTTATCCCAAACTTCGTCAGGGTTAAATTTAAAGTTGGTGATGTATTTAAAATAAATTTGTGGTTTAAAACAAAGTGTTTGTTTTAATAAATATGTCCTGTAAAACAAACATCAACCCTGTTCAATTAGTGCAAAATTCACTGGTTAAATTATTACCTCATAAAAGTTTATACGAACCAAGGCATAATATTTCATACTTTTATCAGCCTCAAAATTCTTTCAGTAAGAGCAATTCTGTGGTACAAAATTATATTTCAGCACATTAATAACCCCATATATAATATAAATAGACAAGAGCACACTTACAATACTCGTCTCAATTTTATTGAAGAATTAATGGTTCCTTAGCAAAGAACTTTAGATCACACGATTCCTAGGTATTAAAATATGTTACCCGCTAAAATAATTTATTTTTTTATTTAAACCAAACAATTAATAAATATATTGAAAGCTAGGCTAGCTTCAAGAAACCATTTGTATTAGATAATTAGGAAATATTATCTTATGTACCATTTATCGTTGTCATTTTTGTTTTTTTTTTAAATATTTTTGTAGAAATGTTTTTGAGTAAGATTCTTGTGAAATATGTATGCTTTAAATTTGTTACATATATTTTGTAACCTTATTTTTAAATTCAGGGTAAATTTTTGAATAACAAGCTCCCGTTTGAAAAACTGCAAAAAAGTAGTTTATCGGGACTTTTTGCATTATGGTTTTTGTAAAATGTTTTTAATTAATTTAAAAAAAAAAAATTACGAAGTAATTGCTTTCTACGGAAACATATTACATTATAGTATTTGCACAGTTTCGGGTGATTAATGGCGATTTTTTGTTTGTTATATTAGAATTTCACAAACTTTTTTAATCGTAAAGTAATACTAGTGCGAAATTATATTTCTAATAAAATTCTTCTTTTGCTAAAATCACAAATATAAATTAAAATGTGATCTAATGATTTGAGTTTATCATATAACTTGTGAAAAAATGGCTTTTGTTACTAGCTATGTTAATTATCTAGATGGAAATGGCCTGGTACTTTCTAACCTTCCTCTAATCCATCTCTTTCCGGATATTTTCTTTCATCTTACGTACATCCTAGCTCGGGGTACTTCACAGGAATAGTGAGATTTGACAACACACGATTTGACAGTTGAAAAAAAAAAACTAAAACTAGAAGCACATTCGCTCAAAGGCAATTCTGGTTCGTCATCCCTAAAATATACAATGCATTGAGCATTGATATCAAGTAATATCAAATAATACTATACCCCTTTATACTATCGGTGTTCAACATTGTTGACAGGGGCGAGTATTTTTTTTAAGATTTCATTTAAAATTTCAGTTTAATAACCTAATAGAACTTTTTGAGCTTACTTAACAGCGCCATATGTTTTCAGGATTCCATGACAGTTGCCCCCCCGACAGTTGGCCCCCCAACAGTTGATCCCTCCGATAGTTGATCCTCTAAAGGATTATTTTGGTTTACGTCCTCATTTGTAAAGGAAGTATGCAGAGAGGATATACGGCCGTATGTATAACAAAAATCGATATACTTATGTCTGCAGGCGTCTTGAGTGGAAATAGGCTACCTAAAATATTTTTACTAATAATAATGCCGAGTCCCGGAGGAGTATACAGTTAGGATATGCGACTAAATAAGAAAATAAGACATAGTTATATATGCAGTCGGCTTTGAAAAAACATGTTGAAATATCCTACTTGCATATAAAATAACTAAATGTCCTCGACGGGGTAAGCATAGAGGATAAACGGCCGTAGGTATAACAAAACTCGGTATACTTATATCGACAGGCGTCTTGAGTGGAAATCCGCCACACAAAATATTGTGTCCCTGAAGGAGTATGCAGTGAGGACATACGGCCGAATAACAAAATACAACATACTTACATATGCAGTCGGCTTAGGGAAAATACGCTATAGGTTCCTACTGTTCGAGGGATCAACCGTCGAAGTTATTAACTGTCGGGGGCCAACTGTCGGGGGTCCAACTGTCGGGGAATCAACTGTCATGGAACCTTACCATACACAAAATAAATAAAAAAAAACCTTTTGCAAGAAAGCTTCTCAAACAGTAAAAATAAATAAAAAAATTAAGGTATTTCGTTAAAAGTTTAACGAACCTCTGACTTGCGGTGAAGCAACATAAATTTTAATACTCTTGCTTGAAATGCTTTGAAGTTCTTGACGGCTTTTCATATTACCTCTTTAACAATGTTTGGGATATTTTTTGAACTATTTCAAGAAGTTAAACTTTTCACTTCTTGAAATATATTTTGATTTCCTTTATTATTTAAAGTCCGATACAATTGAAATGTAAAAAAAATATATTAATTAAAATGAACACTTAGCGATGCAAAGTCTACAAAATGATCGTTAGCACAAACTAGTTTAAACGAGATTTGTGTAATAATTTGTTCTGTATTCATAAACAAATCCTTGTAATGATTATAATGTCCCGAATTAGTTACCCTTTGAATAACAGTTCCCCAAGTTCTTGAACATATACGAGAATGGAGTACCGGAGGGTACGAGGAAATATTATTTCAGTTACTTGTTTCAAAGTATCCATTACTGCGCTGGCTTCTTAAACTTAAACACAGACGATATCGCTTTTCCAGTCATTCTGTTTTATCATTGAAACTCGTCACATTTACCCAGTTTCCGAATGATATTTTCTCCAAGTTCAGGAACATTTTCAATTTTCCTCCATAGTTTCTTACTTCAAATTTGTATGGAAATTTATATTTAGATGGAGAAAACTCTGTGGACTTTTTCAACACTTCCGCGTTAATTAAAAACTTTGTAAAGTAGATGCCTATGTATTGAACGATAGTATCTCAGTTCCACCAAAAACTTTAGATTTGTGAGAAGATAATTTAATATTTCGTGGGAATGTATAAAAGCCGTGGCATTTTTTCTGAAATTCAGTCGTCAAGGGAGTAAAAAATAATCAAAAGAACATTTTAACTAGATATTCAAGTAATAAATGAAATAAAAATTACTTTGTAAACACCACTTTATTAATACATACATATCTACATATTTCGAAAGCGAAGCATTCCTCACCAGGAATATACAAAATACTAAAAAATAATGTTGTCAAGTATAGATAAATGATAAATTAGACTACAATAATGTAAGAATCGACAAATTATAAACATAAACAAAAATTGACTAAAGTAGGTAAGTAATTAATCAAAAATGTTAATAAAAAAAAATTATAAAACATTGGATAATAAATTTATATCAATAATTAAAAAAAAGAAATTATCTTAAATATTAACATTAATATGAAAATCAATGCAAGAGGTAGCTATTTAAAAAATATTTGATTATTAATAATATCTAATTGACTATTAACACTTTTTCTGAATTCTAAAATTTCAAATTTGTCTGATTGTAAACCGGTTGTATTTATATGTAAAAATTTTAAACCTCTATTTATATGAAAATAATGATTGATTTCCAAAATATGCGAATTTTCAAAATACATCATAATAATAATAATTTTTTAAACACCTTAGGTGTTCCTTAACTCTAATATTAGATATTCAAGTTTTCAAGAACGAAATAACCCACGCATATTATGTTGACGTGCTATTTTTCTGAATGTATAAAAATAAATTAATGTAAAAGTAAATTAGTCTTAGAAAGTAATTCGATTAATTAATAGAAGACCTATTAATGATACATTTTTAAAGTACCTTAGCAACCTCTACGCGAAATGTGAAAGGTGACCCCACATCACCGGTCAAAGCTTTGCTTAAACTATTTCCTAATGGGACACTTTACCCTCTCACGTATTATGTTTACCTGTGAAAAGGTAATCTCTCCCACTGAGTAAAATAACCGTAAATTAAACAGGTGTTTGAAAAGCCGGGCTTTGACGAAAAAAGGGTATCGTATTTCCCGAGCGTATTTTAGACGTGCTTTGCCGAGTCACGGCCGCACCGCTTCTTCGTAGGCCTAAAACTTGAGATTCATGTAATATTATAGATTTATCGTGATTGACTTTCTATTTAAGTATGTGGTTAAAGTTAGTTATTTGAAACTACATGTATTTCTTTTTGTTTAATTTCTTTGTTTCCTATGAAGGGCTGTACTTGTAAATGGGTTACCGCTAGTCTGGCGGGACTGAACTGATCTCGTTCTGTATTGTCCACATCCCCCTTTGAGGGAGTGGAAACTAACCTTTGTTCCTGCAATTCTTTCCTATTATTTTTGTTTTTGTTGCATATCACTTTTGTCGAAACGGGCATGTTCTCCCCGTTTTCTCAACCCAGTGGCATGTTCCCGCCCATCGGGATTCCCTCTATATCTCTAGGGCCTTCAGGTGTTTCTCATCCCACCCGCCAGATACACTCTTATTAAGAGATACTCCGGGTGACTGGTGCAATGCTACACTAGGAAGAGTATCGGAAGCAGGAAGTCGCTTTGTACTGCTTTGGAGGGACTGTCCTGGTTTCGTGACTACGGTCTGTTCTGGATATAATTTGGTTTTGTATTTCTTGTTTGTTTGTTCATAGGCTTGTTGGTGCACTCCCGAATTCCATCTTGGATTACTCCGGTTATCGACAGAAGGAGCCACTAAGGGCTATATTTTGCCGTCGTCAGTATCTGGACTAACCAATTTGATGTGCGTTTGTGACTCACCTCCTTCTATGCGAAAGCTGTGCAGGGACACTTCATGGTTTAGGGTCTTTTAAAAATTATAATAATAAAAATTAAAATAAAAACAAAATTGGAAGGAAGGGGGAGAGGAAGAGGAAGATGCGATCGGGACAGGATATGCACTCGATACATTTTATACTCGTGCATCAATTTGTGGTCGTACGTATTACTTAGGTTCGATATTTTGAAAGTGTATTGTGATGAATGTCGATATTATGGAATTGTGCGTTATATTGCAGACAAATACGAGCAATAGGAGAATTTATCCCAAGATTGGTCCTGTATGCGTGGAAATAACAAAAAATCAGTTTGTCAGGTTGTTCTTGACGGTATGTGAATGTATATAAAGTTAATGAGTCCTGGCGAGTCCAGGCCATTCTTCATAATTTTAAATAACAAGATTTGATCAAATATTAAGCGTCGTGATAGTACAAAGCGATGATTGTTGTTTAATGTGTTTAATAAGACATACCTAGTACGGAGGCGTATTACATCGACAATTTCACAATGGAATCTGACACGGACTGCTCATTCATCCTACTTTACCCCTTTTGCTTCAACTATTCTCATTCCCTGGGCAATGAAGTATGGGTGCTTTCTATGTACACTGTTCAGCTTTAACGACATAAAGCTCCTCTCCGGGGGGGCCGTAAGTAATCAAAGCAAACAGTTTGCATGCAAATGTCATCGTCAGAGTGATCGTAGAACACAACACGCAGCATCCGAGAATAAGATGAGTCGGGATCGTGGGAAGTACGCTCCAACGCGCTGTGAATGGTGGAACTGCATGTGGGCACGTGGTGGGTTGGGTAATTGTGCTTTTGAAGGGTTTGTTAAAATAATATCAGCCGTGCCGGATTTACGAAATTTAATTACTTTGTGCTATTGTTATCGATTCTGTATGATCGAACGATAGCAGAAACCATTTGAAGCAAGCTTTACTGCCGGCTATTCAAATGAACCTTAACTTTTCAGAACAATACGGCTGTCATCAATTTATCTATATGTAGCTAATGTGTACCCGGGCTTGCTAGGGTATTTTTTTTGGGATAAAGTTATGAAATTGTGAATTCTTGCTTGTCGTTTGGGTTCCATAATTGATTTGATAGCGAAATTAACTATCTATAAATAAAAAAACAAAGAAACATTGATTAGAAAAAAATTATTCATTACAAACATTTTTTTTAAACCTATCTAAATAAAAAAAAATTAATAAGTAGGTACCTATTTGTGTTTTCGGTTTTGAACATATTCTACCCAAACAAGGCTTATTCTTTTGAATGTGTAATATGTGACTAAACAGAGTGGTATATCTATGGGCTAACCTCGATACAACATGGAGGTTTTAATGTTTTTCATACTAATTTTAAAACATTTTAGCAACAGTTTTACACATTGTATTTCATTCATACTATCTCTCCAAACCTTCCCGGCACTAACAAACTTTGCTATTTTCAGCGAAACCGGTCTAGTAATTTTCGAGAAAATCGGGACAGACTGATAGACAAACATTCATTTTTATATATTTTATTCATTATTCATTAGACAAGCAACAGTTTCAACTAACTGTGATATTAGAAGGAATTCAAATGGTGTGAGGTAATTCGGAACTTGGCAATGTTTGTCTTTCTTTTAAAAAGAGGTTTCACTTTGAAATTAACATTTTATCGTGCATATTTTTAGACCCTTAAGTTTTCTGCTTTCGTGTCGTGGGCATATAACTGATGTGATTGTTGTTCTACTGTCAATATTCATTTGAAGTGTCCTTTTACGCCATCAAAGTGCACTCGGGAGTGAATAATTTAACAAAATATTTGTGTGACTACAACTCATAACAACTTGAGACATGGTTGGAGGGCTGAAAGACGCCATTACAACAAGGTATAATTAAAATTGAAACTATTAAAAAAAATCTTGAATATATTAGGTACTTAATTTTTAACTACTTATACGAGCTTAAATTATTTATTTGGTTTCATTCGGAGTGTTCGTAAATGGACAACAACTTTGTTAACGTTAAAAAAATTACAAGGTAGTTCCATCAAAATTAAACAATTTAATCAGATTACATCATTGTTATTAACTATTTGATACGCCCTTTTCGGGCTGCATCCATGAGTTTCGTAGTCAGTTCATAAAGATGAGTGATGCGTAACTCAATCTTATCAATATTACTCAATAATTTTATCTTAATTTTAGTACCCAATTTTAAACACATTGTTTTTCCTCATAGCACCAACCAGTACCTACCAAACACATATACATAATTGTTTACTCTATAATATTTGTTTTTCTCATCTCTTCAAAAGTACGTTCATAAGTTTGTGCTATTCTTCACATCACTTTGTACTTAATTATTATACTTTTTTCTAGATATATTATATTAATATACTATGTCAATACTAGCTTTTTCCCTTCTATTTTTGTATAATGACACTTAATATGAACTAAACTTGTCAATTTGACTGTCCTAAAACGGTACTTTCCCAGTTGGGCAGTCAAAGCTTTCTTACATTTTGTTGTTTAATAATGTGTGGTATTCAAATAAATAAATAAATTTTTAAAAAAAGAAAACGCTTACACAAATTTTCTTTTTAAACATAGATATAACACAGTACCAAATTCATTTTCCGCTTAGACCTTCTAAAAGCGTTCACAAGTGATCGAAATATTTTGCAAAGAAAATAATATTATCTAAATGGCGAGATATGATAAGAAAAAGATGAATGAAAAGGAAGGTAACCAAAAAACAGGTTTACCTCTCTAAAGAAACACAAAGAAGGCAATATCCCGTTGGAATGGGAAAATCAGAGCACGTGAATTTGGGATAAATTTTGAATCTAAGCAAAAACCTTAGTACATACGTAAGGGTCCCCCCGAGGGGGGTTGGAGGAATTTCCGAAAACTGCCCTATGCATGGATATAGAGTATGAAAGATTGGGGTTTGAGATACAAAAATTAGCAATTAATTCGATCAACACTTTTCACAATAAATTAGATTTTTGATATAAATTTTTTTTTCACGAAATGATGTCACAATGAATGATGTTTTATCTCCGGAGTATAAATATTTAATTAAAATGAACAAGAAATGTTTTATATAAACCACTATTTAATATTTAAATATCAACATTTTTCGGAAGCTATACTTTGTATCCTGGTGAGGGAAGCTTCGCTTCCGAAACATGTTGATATTTGTATATTAAACAGTGGTTTATGCAAAACATTTCTCATTCGTTTTATTCAAAATGTCACCACATAGCAATTTTACTTATTATAATTTCTTCAAGATTGGTATTAATTTTGTGGTCTCATACCTACTTTACTTTACTTTAATTTTTTAGTATTCTGTATGTCCTGATGAGGAAAGTTTTGCTTTCGAAACATGTTGATATGTATGTATTAATAAAGTGTTGATTAAGACGTAATTTTTAATTCATTTATTAGTTTTACATTTAATAAAAATAAAAAATAAAATAACATATTACTTTTCGCACGGGAATTTGTACTCGTTGAGGTATTGCAAGTAGCTTATCAGCGGAGATTAGTTCAACAATATTATATACTCGTACACAAAAATACATAAAAATAGTCATGGAAATAGTTTTCTGTTATAATATCCTGTATTCATTTATTTAAGTTTTTAAAATTGCAGGAGTGGGTATGTGGTCCAAATTCAATCTCTATTTTTTTATTCAATCATTATTTTTTTATTTTTCGAATCGTCTATTGATAAATTATCATAAAAATATTTCTGTTAAAAAAGCTGGAAAGAAATTCTTCGATGACCTTCCCATAACAACCATGCCTAGAGCACGGGGAGAACTGAGAACCTGGCTAAAGGACACTATGAAATGTTTCCAGAAAAATAACAGTTTACTATTCCATATAAAGTTTATATTTACTTCTACATTTTCGACGGGAATTTGATACCCTTGATAATTATTCTCGTAGAAATTGAGATAAATGTTTTTCTTATAGTAACATTTTCGTTCTCATCTGAGAATACATAGCAAGTACCTGGTTGAGCACCACATTGTTTATTTATGTAGATTAGAGTCAAAATGTTAAATGTATTTTGAAAATAATATTTGAATCTTTTACATCAACAACATTTTATTAGATATTTTTCTCTGGTAAGGGCGAGAGGGACGTCGGAGCGGAATTATTTATTATTTCGATATATTGATTGTATTATTAGGCAATACGATAAATATAATATTTTTAAATAGAACCATATTAATTAAATATTTTATAAATTTACAAAGGCTTAGCATTTATCAAAATCTAATCAGAAATATTACTTTTTCTGACCGTCCTATTGCATATTTTAAAAAATATTTAAAATATGAATTTGATTTTTAAAGTGAAAGAAAATATTTTTAATCCTTCCTCGTTAGGTTTTTGTAAATAAACTTTACCAAAGATTTATAATCCGCATTAAAAAAATTAAAAAAAACATTAAAGTTACGTCTTGTTTAAGAAAATTGTAAACTACACACTGTTCTTTTTTTTAAAATGTATCTTATTGACAAGTTAAAGAAAAACCTTCACAGCATTTTTTAAGGATATTCAACTTTTTAAATGTTTTTGTAAAACATGCGTAGAACGGTCAGAAATGTGTAATATTTCTGGTTTTTTTTTGATAAATGCTAAGTCCATGCAAATTTAAAAAAAAACGTAATAAATATTTTTATCTTTAAAAACACCATGTTTATCGTTTCGCACAATAATATTATCATTATTTTGAATTTATAAATAATAACTCTCCGTCGTCCCTCTCCCCGGTAAGCGATGTAATATGTCTGGCTCTGTTGTGCATTCTCTGAATGCACAACAGAGGGCAGTGACGTGCCCTTTTTGTGCAAATATGCGAAAAGATTGGTGGTTAGCTTAAAATTGGCAAAATTTAATTAGTATTGTACTCCAAGTAATAGAAAGAAGGGTTTTCTCTCTCGAATATTATCTGTGCTGAGGAACTCTTATAATAGAAAATCCACCAAATCGTGTACCAGGAGAAGTGGACTTTCTGGACTAGCAGATGAGATTGCTGATTCGGGTTAGTGGTGATTTTTTTTTATTTGACCCATTTATTGCAGTTGCGCAAGAGAGAGAATCTTCATTATTCATATTGTTTTTATTTTTTTATTTTATCAGCGTATAAAGCCCATTAATCTATGTGGTTATTTACATGCCATACCAGTACCCGCAATTTATGCATCATGAAGATTTGCTCTCTGAGACGCGCTACCAAAGTCCCTAGTCTAGAAGGAGTGAGGCCCTTGCAGTAACAGCCTACAAAATTATACATAATTTAATAGGAAGTCCATACCTCCTGGAGTTCTATAAGTTAATAATAATAATAATATTCATATTTATTTATTTTAGAAACACATTATTTAACAACACCATTTAAGAAAAAAAAAAGAGAGATTTCTTATATTCAAACTGAATATACTCAGTTTCGTAAGATTTATGTAAAATAAAATTGTATAAAAAAAAAATAACCTGAATAAAGTATTTAAGAAAGAAAAAAGAAAGCTTTGACTGCCCAACTAGGAACGAATCCCATTTTAAAACAATCAAATGGACTACAGATTAAGTACCATGTACGGGACAAGATCTGTAAACTCTTGCCGCACGTTTTTAGAAGAAGAAGATCAGGCTGGCCACTTCGACGCTTCAGAGCAGGGTAGGAAGGAAGGGGGAAATGCCTTGAAAAAGGCAAACGATTTCTTGCAAGGAGGTGGTGAGGGCGAAGAGAAAGTCACGGTCGGTTTTCAGGCCGGGTGAAGATGCAGGCGAAGTAGGTAGAAGGCGTGTTGAATCCGTGAGAATACTCTGAATTTTAGAAATGTACTCGTCGTTCAAGTACTTCGGTGCGATACCGTGCGGCGAATCGGGCAGTTTGAACTCGTGAATATTTCGCGAGCTGCCGTAGACTCTGTCAATCTTGGATCGACTTGATCAAAAAATTAGGATGTAAATCACGACCTTCTGCTTGAATTGAGCCTATTGCAATCTTCACCTATTTTTTATTAAGGAAGCCAAAATTATTACAAAGTATGCCATGGGGGTCAAAGTAGGACAGGTGATACTTTGCCGTCAAATAACAAAAAAATGAATTGTACATACATAAATTAAGTAAGTTTACTCGATTCCGCGGGTGCTAATGAACAGATCAGAAAAGATCGTTTATTTAGATCAGTCACCGCGGCCGCAGGAATCGCTTACAAAGACAGACAATTTTGGTAGAACAATAATTTTGATAAGTTTTTTGTGGATCAGAGGAGCTCGACCAATGAGAGCCCGCTCTGTTTTCGGGACCGTCGCCGGGAGCGACCGTAGGGGTGGCGGGGGTCGGAGAAATGTCCCGTTAGCACCCAGTAGCGTCTCGGGACGAAAACGAGGTTCAGAGGCGTAGGAAAAAGAAAACGATAACGTGCACTCTTATCATCACTTCTTCTAAAACCCCCGGAACTACGCTTGTCGAAAGCCAATATGTACTGAAATGGGGCGTTTGCACAAATCCTCTTTTTGTGCAAACATAACAAGACAGGGATGCGTATCTAGTCGCTTCTATCAGGTTAAAATTAAAGTCGGGCGTTGCACAATTAATTATTTGTGCAGACATAACAAACAAGACAGAGACGCGTATCTAGTCGCCTCTCTCTCTCTCTCTCGTTTGTGGTCAGGTCGTCTGTGTGAGCCTGACCAGTACTACATGCCAGCTCGATCGAGAAACGTATCGAGTCGTCTCTCGTTCGAAGCTGCACGAACTCAGTAGTTGATTTCGTATCTAGTCGTACCACCTACTGAGTTATGTACTGGTTGATGTTATTCAAACGGAGGGTATTACAAACTTTGATAGTCACGTCTGGTATATACCATTATACAAAAATAGAAGGGAAAAAAACTAGTATTGAGATATATGTTTTTGATTGGTACTGGTTGGTGATATGAGGAAAACATGCGTTTAAAATTGAGTACTAACAAAAAAGTAATATTATTGAGTAATATTGATAAGATTGAGTTACGTATCACTCAGCTTTATGAGCTGACGACGAAACTCAGAGATGCAGCCCGAAGAGGATGCAGCAAATACTAAAAACATTAAATATATTTTATTCAGTAATTACAAAATGTAACTTTAGTAAATTGTTTATAATCAAATATCTGTCCTTTTTCCTTTCCTTTGTTACGATTTAGAGCATAAATAATGTAACATAAATTCAAGTAAGTAAATCAAGCCATTAGTAGTTATTTGTACCGAACCACTACTGTCAGAGCGGTACCACGATCCGCTGTGCATACCACATGGCAGAACAGACGTGTTGGTTCAGCACAGCATGGCAAGGGGTATGGTGCTGCTAAATAACATCTCTCTTGATATCTTCAACATAAACTTTGAAAGTTTTCAGAGATATGCAAATATGTCTCTTAATTTTTGGGTCACCGTGATTATTTTTCATGTTAAATGTATTTTTGCATCTTTGTTACTGTTCATGTGAATAGTAAATGAACGCAGTCTGTTATATACAAAATAATAATAAAAAATATTTAAACTACGTTTAACAAACTAATCTATTTAAGAAATATATTTAAAGACTAGGGGCGCCCTCGTGGCTGCCGGCGGCTTTTTATAATCGCTCGCTGGAAATATTGGGAAGTTCTTAATTTTTCCCGGGTATTAATAGCGTAAAATAACCGCAATACTTTTTAAGTTACATTTAATCAAATTAAATGATTTTAGTGCTGCCGTCTCGGGCTAAAATCAAGTTTATAATAAAAACCAAATTATTTTAAGTTGAAATCTGCTTCGTTCTTCTGAATTAACGCATGGGGCATCGGTCATCGGTCGAAGGTGCTCGCCACATGTACTAGTGAAGTGTCAAAAGTGAGTGATTTACAACGGGTATTCGGGCTATGAGGGTTGTAAAAAATATTGTATACAACCGGGAAGTGCCCGAGCAGGGGCTACTCTGCGACTTGCTGTGGTCCGACTCCGATAAGGATACTGCTGGCTGGGGCGAGAACGAGCTTCACCTTCACCTTCGGACGGAGGACGGGTATGAGTTCTTTGCCAAGAGGCAACTGGTCACCCACTACTGCGGGAAATTCGATAATGCAGGTGCAATGATGTCAGTGGACGATGCTCTGTAGTGCTTCTACCACATCCTAAAGCCGGCCGACAAGTGCCACCTGGCGTACGTGCAGACCAACACCAACCGTCCCGTCATGCCGCCCAGGGGCGTCAATAAGACAAAGCAGATTTGAGGGCCCTATGGATCAGTCCCTCCGGCCCCGTCCTCCCCCGCCGCTCACCTATTTTAAGAGTATTCATTGTTATAGCTTAAATGCATTCTTGAATATAATGGAAACAATCACTCTATCATTTGTATTAGCGTCTTGCAATATATCGTAACGAATAAATACAGTTTTTTTTTTCAATTTAACATGTATGAAAACTTTGACCAAGCCGTATTTAGTTTTGATAATTTAACTGCATCTCTTTATATGGTCTATAAATAATGTGTAATGATAGCCTGTCCAAAAAGAGAAAATAAATGTAAAAAAAAAACTTCATAGAATAGACGTAATATAATAATAATATAAGTATTTTAGTTTTTATTATTTTGACAGCTGTTTCAGCGTTCAAAGTCATTTTCAAACATAGTCGGTTTTAAATATTTGCCTAACTTAATAAAAAAAATATTAAATTTGATTTATAGTAAATTTCTGAAAAATTAAATGTTTCACGAATTAAACACAAAAAAATAAATGATTGAACTTATTTATTATTATAAAAATTGTTATTATCAACAAAAGTTTATATGTATACGTACTTGTTCAAGATTGAGTTCAACCGAAACCGGTCGATAATGCATTAATATAAATAAAATAAAGTGGTTCACAACAAAAAAATCTTTCATTTAAAGTATAATGTCAAGCCACAAAGTGATCCTGCTATTGACCCATCTTAAAATATTCTTATAGTTCCTCATAATATTATCCCAAGTAAATCAACTTGTGTACGAGTATTTCTATAAAGAATAAAGTTTTATCGGGTAAGGGAGCAAATCTAAAAAACAGAATGTTTCTTATTCTTCCAATAGGTCTCTATATTTTCTATAAATAGATCGTCCGCCAGTGGCTTCAGAAGGTGAACAGCTGTGACGGGGTATAATAAATCTTACCCTAATGGCACTTAATGGTACTAAAGTAAAACTCATTAAGTTCCATAATACTTATATGGCAGTTAATGAGTTTTACCTTAGAAACGAAGAAAATACACTTGTATGAAAAAAATTCACAGATTTCTAAAATTTCTCTTTTCGGGCGCCCAACAAAGGAAATTATTGCGCACTTAATTTTTTTTTATATAAATCAAAATAATAATTTTTATGTTCTGCAAGCATATATTTTATTTTTCATTATTGCAACATCTGTTTCGGCGTTCGAGGCCATTTTCAAAGTATGTTTAGGCCACGTTGAGACTCCTTATTTATAGGATTCTATTTACCCCCATCCAATTTTAATTTTTTTGGGTCCAAAAATGATTTATTACCGGTGAAACAGTTTTCCTGAGAAAATAATTGTCACAATATATTCCCTATTCTGTGAGATACTTTGAAATCTGATGTTTCCGTTTTAAATGGTAATGTTTTTTATTTTTTTTACTGTTTAGGTCTTGTGAACATACTGAGAAGTGGGGAAAAAATAAATTTCTTTCCTTTAATAATTAATATTCTATTTGAATCTTTATTGCTCTTGTATCTGTGTAGAATATCTATTGAAACTACTACCCTGATATATCCCTGATATATTTTTTCAAAAACGTATGTCCGATCGATTAAGCTTCCTGACTTCGGATCTGGTGCAGATCCGAAACCTAACGCACAAAACATTAAAAATAAGTGTGTTTTTGTATACAAAAAAATAACACTTTGTGTTAAAATACATGGGGGACTTTATAAACAAAGATGAAGTTAAAGGGCGTTATTTACATTAAAAAACAATAATATCGGTTAAATAAAAAAAATTGAGATCATTCGTATTATTAAAATGATTATTTACACTCTTTATAATTTCTTGTTTACCTAAATGAATACCATTAATATTAGAGTGCACGGTTTTTCTCCAATAAATGATTTGCAAACTACAAGAAATTATTACTGTTTATCATCTTGTTTTACTGTTATTTTATCCTAATTTCAAAGTTCCTCGAAGTTTTACCATATAAATAAAATTCACAAACCATCAATTTAACTATATTTATTTAATTTAATTTAACAATATTACAAATATTGATTAGTATATATTTTGCCATAACGATGAAACGATTGTTCCGAAACCGGTAGGCGTGAAAAATAAATGTGGTTAAAACAAAGTTTTATTGTTTCATTTGATTATGATGGATAACCACAAAGTGATAGCTTCATACAATAGTTTAAAATTCGCAAACTTTTTTCATTTTCGTGCCCCTGTCCCTAGGTTTAGTTTTAAATAATCTCTGAAGAGGTGGGCATTGCGCAAGAAACATGTCGGTTTTATTACAACAATAAAGTATTTAAAGCAAAGTTTTATTGTGTTTGTATTAATTAAAATATTGTCACAAAATAAGCTTGCGATTATTGAAGAAGAAAGATAGTATATTTGTACTACTTTTTGGTGGTAGATACTTGCAGTATGGTCCTATAGAAAGGCCACCATTCTGAGTCGTTTTTGGTGATCAGATGTGCCAAGAACCTCCCAGCCTTCCTCTAACCCATCTCTCTTCTCCTCCCCACACCCTCCAGCCTCATAAAATTTCCCAATTGGAGATGCCTTAGTTTTACTAGCTTCGGGAGCTTAAAGTCTTGTGCGGTGTTAAAGTAAAAAATAAAACGGGTAACAAAATTAAAATATTTTAGTACTAAATCAATATACTTCATGAATTCTTCAGTTTTTTATTAGGTTTACGTAATTTACATGATAAATAAAGATCATTATTAATTTTTTCACTGGCTAATGTAATTCAATTTCAATTCAATTCAATTCAACTGTTTATTCTTTTTAAAAATTTTACAAAATTTACATTTTAAGGCATTTTTAAAGATGATACAGGATGTACAACATCCAAAATAATTACTTATAAAAAATAATAAAAATTAAAACAAAAAATAAGTTAGACATACATAATCTCAGTAAATTGTATACAAGGCATACTGGCATTATACAAGTAGCAACAAAGCTTTACGTTTAAATGCAGCTTCATTGATGCTAAATATGTCGATATCCGAAGTGATTCTATTTAACAGCAAGATTGCCCTCCCCACCGGCATGACCATTGGCAAGTTGGTCCTGCAGGCCGGGAGATAAAACAGTCTATGCTGATATGTATGATAAAGTATACACGACGAAGCCGTCTAAGTGTTTTTCTTTATCCGATCCATTTTTCACGAGTTTCGATCAGCGTAATATTGAAGCAGATTTTCAATTTATTCATCATTCATGATTCCCCGACGTGGGTGCTCGCGCGTTTGTCATATTTACCGCATTCTATGCATGTTAAGGTTGACAAAATAACCACCCCATTAATAGGGAAATTCAACTATAAAACAATGAAAACTACACCGCATCAATATTCAATATACATCACGATATCAGAAAAGGTATCAATGTACAAAGAATCGAGTGATTAAAAACTATTTAAGAAACGAATTTTGTCATATTTAAATTTAGAAAAGATTTGGTTCTGGAAATCCAGGTCGATGCAATTAGATTCAGCCCACGATATCATCTCGAAGACGACCCATGTAACTTTGGCAAATATCTAGAAAATGTAAAAAATTGTTGCATTTAAGGTGGGATAAATTCAGTGCTGAAAATTTGAAATTAGATTATCTGATTTACATTGTTTACTTACATACATCCTGAGTCACAAATATTGCCAAATGTCTTCTATCGTGGAAGAGAAGGGGTTGGAAAGATTTAAGATCAAATGAAAACAAACCTTTTGACAATAGAAAGTGCTTATTTTGGCAGTTCTTTTTTACTTGTGTTCATGGTTTACTTTTCCAGAGTGGAAGATACTCTCAGTATCGCCCTGGTGAAAGACCACCATTCAGAATTGAAACGTTGCTTGAAATGGCTTTTAGCCGTGTTTGGTGACCAGATCTGAATAACCAGGTATTTCCCCACCTCCTTCTTCCCCTTCTCCTTCTCCTCCCCAATACCTTCAGCCTCACAACATTCCCCAATTGGGGAGGCCATTGTCTCACTGGATCCAGACGGTTGGGAGCAGTTGGGACTCTTGTGCGGTATTCATATAACAAAAAAATGATATTTATAAAGACACGCCACTGAACAGAAAATCAATGAAAGTATAATCAATTATAACCAATTTGAACGAAAACTGATGTCCGTAACTTGCATTACACAGGTTAATCAAATAAAAATTTCGTAATTTGTAAATGTTTGATTATTTTTTGTAATGTATTGTATATTTATATTATATAGGAAACACGAACAAAATGCAGACAGCAAACGAACGGGTTGTTTACTGGCTTAGTCTGTCGCATGCGATGCGTGCCGAATAAGGGTTTGGCGAAGCGAATAATGTATGTGGACGTTGATAAAAAGAGAAGAAAAGTCAAGGCTAATGGGCAATTAAACACTCAAGTTATAAGTTTCACTATCATATGCATCGAAACTTCTGGAGACGTTATAGTGTAAATGAATATGAAAGACAAAACGTAGTAAAGGAACACCCGTACTTCAGGGCTTCGAAACCCACGGGAATTGTACTTGTACGTGTGTACAGTCAAGTATCTACCAGTTGTTCCTAGCTGTAGTTTGTAGGGGAAGATAGTGATGTGTTTCTTTATAATAAGTGTCTCTGTACACTTATATTATAATGTGTCCTTATTACAAATGCAAATTATGTGTTGTAAATGTTGTTAATGTACTGTGAACGTTAATTATTTATCTTAAATATTAAGTATGTTTGTTTCTAAAAACTGTACTGCAGGTTCTGCATGTGATCCCAAAATGAGTTTCTTAACTCTTGGGAATACAATGCATAATGTATTGTATACTTTTTAATTTAAATATATATATTTTTTTAAACCTCCGACAGGAGAGGTAAAAAGGCACCAGACCAAGAAGAAGGGAGAAAATTATACAGATCTGGTCACTTTACAAAGCTGATGGAAACTTAGTTTGTATATTCCAAAGTATAATGAATTTATGTTCTCCACAATTTAAAAAAAATCGATGAAGAAGTATAGCAGTTAAGGTAATGCCACGTATTTTAACACCGAAGTAAAGGAAGATTTATTATTTTTTATGACTGTTTATGAAACATGAGTATGTCTGATGCACCTGCCAATTATTTTTTAAGGGGATGACTCGTATAAAACACAAATGACGACAAGCAGACGACGTGTTTCGTATTATTGTTCAGTTTTATATGCAGACGTCGTGTGTTGGCGACAAGGTTTTGTCATTCGTTGACCATTCATTAATCTAAAAATCGCATATCAATTTGACAGCTAAAAATATATTAATAAGGAATTCCAGGACAATTTTTTTATCGATAATGACATTCAAACTTAAATACCAGTATATTTAGTTTTTTTTCTAAAGTTAGTTGTCATAGTTAAAATAAATTTCGAAGTTTCAATTTTCCAAAGCCCACCAGAATACTCCAAATCTATGGCCGGTCGGTTTTAAACAGTTTTGAGGTTAGAATATCATATGTCAAAACAAGGATGAGCTTTACCGTTTCTAATTGTATATTATATTCATAGTAAACCATAACTAAACATAACTAATAAATTTGTGTACCTTTTAGAAACTTTAACTCAAAGAATAATAATAGTATTGAGCATTAACATTATCATAATATCCGTATTGATAATTGGTTTGTTCACGAATACTCGTTATTTGTTTCATGAATAATAGTTGTTTATATTAAACAAAAATCATAGAGCTTAGTCACCCAAATCAAGTTAAAATATTGCCAAAACTAAAAAAAATACATTTTTAAAATACAAAACAAAATCGAGAAACATTTTTCCATACTAATCCAAAAACAGAATGTGCACGTGACTACAGATGTTCCAAATGCAATGGTACCAACATAATACGGTGTTTTGATGAGCTGATTTTTTATTCACTTTTAAATAACGATTTATAAATTTTCCTTAAAATTATATATAATGAAAGTTATATATACAGAATCGGCGTTTGCTGATCTATATGAATATATATAAGTCATTATATTTTTCACTGAACTTAACTTAACTAACTACCTCAAATCAAAACGTACCTAACCACCATGTACATCATTCTTTAAATTTCACACAGGAGGCCCCGAAGGAAATAATTTCCTTCGAGGCCGATTTCATCTTCGGGGATGCTGGGCGGAGTTTCTTTTAGAGGATGGAAAGGGGTGAACCTGGGCCTTGACGAGACCCATGTTGTAGGAGGGAGGAAACAGTCTGAAGACGGCAAAACATTCCACAGTCGAGCTGTTGAACACAAGAACGAGTCATAAAAGCGACATGTTCTCATGTGGAAAATGTCAACCGGTTGGCGCATTTACCGTGTTTTCCAACGGAAAAAATAAAAAAATTTTAAACCAATAATATTAAAAAAATTAAAATTTTCAATTTGTAAAATTGTGTACGTAAATCGAAAAATTTGAGACATGCACTACCTAACCTTCCCCTTCAATATCTTCTGTCTCTCCCCATTTCCTCGAGCCACGCAACATTCTTCTAAATTGAGGATGCCATAGTCCCACTGAATTTAGGAACTTGGGACACCATTGCGAATTTCCCACTTATTTATTTTAACATCCTCTTCGTCTCATTTTCTACATAGTTCATGGTATTTTTTTTTTGTTTAACTGTTTTTCACAATTCTGCTATGGTTTGAACTGAAATTGGGGGCGTAATTTAGTATGCAGCGTACCATTTTCCAGCTGTCAATTAGTTTCTACGTGTTAAAACTATAATTTCTTAAAACTAGCGCGTAGGATGGTACAATTACTCTCCGTGAACCGATGATATTCGCAATAGTAATAATAGTAGAATATTAAGGCTTTTACAGAAAGTTACTATAGAACGGACCGTCATTAATCATTATATCTATCTAGATATACGTATATATTATAAAATATTACAGATAAAATAATAATACTAATGATAATGTTTTTTCGTGTTTTTTTTTGTAAAAAAATAACAAATAATTATATCCTCACTGGGATTTACGGTGCTGAGGATTTCATTTAAGGGGATGAGTGAGTTGAGTGGTTTCGGTGTTAGTCTGTATTTGGTGTTAATATATTTTCTATTTCAGATCTCCCTATGTAGCGTATCCAGTGTTTTATTTGATTTTTAAATTTATTATGGTTGTTGTGATTTTTGAAGGGTAGTGGGAATTTATTGTAGAGTTTAGTACCGTAGTAACTTTTAAAAAATAATATTTATTTATTTCGAACACACATTATTTAACAAAAACATTTAAGAAAGATTTGACTGCCCAATTAGGAACAAATCCCATTTTAGGACAGTAAAATTGACAAGTTTAGTTGATATTAAGTGCCATTATACTAAAACAGAAGGGAAAAAATCTAGTATTAACATAGTCTTGTAATATAATATATCTAGAAAAAGTATAATAATTAAGTATAAAGAGATAATGTATATGTGTTTGATAGGTACTGGTTACTATGAGGAAAAAATGCGTTTAGAATTGAGTACTAAAAAAAGATGATATTATTCAGTAATAGTGATAAGATTGAGCTATGTATCACTCAGTATCAAATAGTTAATAACATATTAAATATATTTTATTCAGTAAGTACAAAAAGTAACTTCAGTAAATTCTTTATAAAAATGTTAGTCCCCTTTCCTTTCCTTGGTTAGGGTTTTAAATCCAGTTAAGATCTTTTACCAAAAAGCACAAATAATATTATTCTGACTATTCGACATGACCCAACTCAAGTATTTGATTCACTTATTTATTTTTTTTTTGGAAACACATTATTAAACAATAAAATAAAACAGCATGTCTTCCTCAGGCGTCCCTAACTGCTGCTATCGTTAAGAGGAACGGCGGTGCGGCCTGTTTCATACAAAACTTAATTTTGGATTTGAGGTCAAAATACTCATACTAAGTTTACATTGATTTTTTTTTTGGCAAAAACTAAAGTAAATATCTAGTACGGATTAGAATTTCTTTTGTTTTACATTATGGAATATAGGACGATAAAGGAATTGATTTTTCATGATTTTAGAGGTGAGTTTAACAATTATTTGGGGCCAACGGTGATATAAAAAAAAGTTTTACACCGTCTGCTTTGAAAATATAATGACATTTAAAATAAAAATTTAAAAAATTAAAATGAGCATTATGGTGGACTATAAATTAAATTAAAAACGACCGATTTACGTTGGAACACAAATTATACGTAAAAATACAAATATATCGTACATAATTTAAATAATCGACCCGGAAAAACGTCTTTTTTTTAAATGTTTTGTTTTCATATTTCTATTTACGTAAACATATTTATATAGCAAATACGATAATATTTAAATAAATAAATACCATAAACCCGAAAATAATTTTCTAAGTTACCTCTAAAATTATGAAAATTGTTGTTTTTTTCATGGCATATACTTCATAATTTAAAACAAAATAAATAAAATACTTCTCATTTGTACCAGATATTTACTGAACCATTAATTTTTAAAAATGTGTCAGTCAGTTTGGATGGGTATTTTTGCTTTAAATCCAAAATTAAGTTATGTATGAAACGGGCAACACAGCCGTCCATCTTAACTTAATAAACGTTTAAATTATAACAGTGTTTTTTTTATGCATATTGAGAAAATTGTCTTTTAACAAAACATATTCTGTGTGGTGGTTTCTCACCAAGGCGATAACAGGGTGCAGATGGCATATTAAATAGATACCAAGAATTACACCAAATTCCAATCAGCTTTTTCCAAAGAGCGCAATCTAATGCTAATCTGACGGTTAATCCATCAGACGATGATTAATGTCCGAGTATTATGTTACAGGAAAGATAACGATGTGTTTTAAGAGTTTTTCTTGTGGCGACCTATCTCCATATTACATTGCCAGCCCTGAAATTTCTATATATATAAAGTGAAGCTAGCAGTCCACAATGGGGTGCTGATACCAAACCTGATGTATGACAGTGAGGCACGGAACTGGCAGAGGAAGTATGAAAGTAGACTGAATGCTGTAGAAATGAGATCTCTGAGGCGAATGCGTGGTAAAACCATGTATTATCGTAAAGAATGCAACGCTAATGTAGGTCTAATTAGTAAGATTAAAAAAAGGACGCTTAGATGGTTTAGGAATGTAGAGCGAATGCAGAAAGAAAGGAGTGTAAAGAGAATATATGACGCGAATATGAATGGAAGAAGAAGCCGGGGATATCCGAGGAAGACATGGCACGATCGAGTGAATCAAATACTTGAAGTCGGGCCATGTCAGAAGTCGGAATAACAGAAGAGAATGTATAATATATTGTATGAATTTGAATTAAGCGAGAAGTGCATGCCAACATCGAGGTGTTTGGCGGTACGTCCTCTCTGCCTACACCTGCGGGGACAGGGTGTGATGGTTACTTAGTTCGTTAGTTAGTTAGAAATATCATTCAAACAACAACTTTAATTTAGATTCCTCGACTATTGATTTTATTTCGGTTCATGTACGTAGGTACGTATTTACTTAGCATTTGCATATACGATATTTTGTACACCTACGTACTTATGTCTATGAAATCAGACACAGGTTTCCAAAAAGAGACATTAGTTCGTAACGTATTAAGTAACTATTCACACAGAAAATGATAATGTATAACTAAGTACGTGGGTACTGAACAAGTATCGACCTACTTATAGAATATCGAATCAGGTTACTATAAGAATTAGGTATCCACTTGTCTACATTGTGTTTTGTTATCAAAGCAATAGGTGTATAGGTTTTCTTCAATGGAAAGCATGGTAGTATTACGAAATGTTTTTATCATAAATCATAGGTGGAAAGTTTAATCGTTTCGATATATTAAAGTATACAAGTGTTTGAATTCTGAGAAAAAATATGTGCTTCGTTGTATGAAATAAATAATAAATCTATTACACACATTGTCTATTGAAGAAATATGATGGTCTCCTTGATTGTATATCTCCTTAATAGCTGCGGGTTTCTTTAAAATTATTTAAGTTCTACTATTATGTTAGTCCATCCCCACTGTAACAAAACTGTATTACTGTTTATTTATTTTTTTATTTGTCAATTTGTTTGATACTGATATTTTGATATTTTTTAATATTATTTAAATCGATATTATGTAATTGGAGTCTATTATATATATTTATAACAAATCTGTTATGTATATTTATAACAACATGCATGCACCTATACGAGGTGTGTTCAAAAGAAAAGGTGAATTTTGAATTTTTTTGAAAAGTATTTATTTATTCATCAATATCGATTTTCTCCCCTTCAAAGTAATCCCCACCAGATATAACGCACTTATACCAGCGCTTCTTCCAATCCTCGAAGCACTTCTGGAATGCGCTTTTCGGTATGGCAATCGGCTCGTTCTTCGATTCTGACTTTATCTCATCAATTGTGGCAAAACGCTTTCCTTTCATTGGTCTCTTCAGTTTCGGGAATAGGAAAAAGTCGCAGGGAGCCAAATCTAGTGAATACGGTGGTTGAGGTAAGATAACGGTGTTGTTTTTGGCCAAATAATCACGAACAAGCATTGATGTGTGAGCTGGTGCATTATCGTGATGCATAATCCATGATTCATGATTTGTTTTTCCACAATTCCGATCGTTTAAGCCGTATTGCTTCACGCAAACGTTGCATAACTTCCTTGTAGTATTTCTTATTAACCGTACGACCTGTTGGCAAGAACTCATGATGCCCCACGTCATTGTAATCGAAGAAAAAAGTGAGCAAAACCTTCACATTTGATCAAACTTGGCGTTCTTTTTTCGGTCTTGGCTCTTCTGGCCGCTTCCATTGGGATGATTGGGCCTTGGTTTCCACGTCATAATCATATACCCACGTTTCATCACCAGTTATGACCCTTTTGAGTAAATCTGTATTGTCGTTGACGTCATTCAACAACTCCTGAGCGATACTAATGCGACGTTGCTTTTGCTCAAAATTTAGCAATTTCGGAACAAACTTCGCTGCCACACGTTTCATGCCCAAAACATCCGAGAAAATTGCATGGCATGAGCCGATTGATATGCCAAAATCCTCTGCAACTTCCCTAATAGTGATTCGACGATTTTCCAAAACCATTTTCTTCAATGTTTTGATGTTTTCTTCGTTTGTTGACGTGGTTGCAACTCCAGGACGCTCATCCTCATTAACACCTTCTCGGCCTTCTGTAAAGCGCTTGTACCATTTATAAACACTGTTTTGAGACAAAGTAGACTCGCCGAATGCCACAGTCAACATTTTAAGTGAGTTGAAGCACTTTATTCCATTTTTAACGCAAAATTTAATACATATTCTTTGATCTAATTTTTTCAAGAGTAAAAAATCGAAGAAGACTCAAAAACGTGACTAACCTTTCCAGTTGTCAAAAACAAACCACTAATCCAAAATGGCTGATAATGCTAACATATTATAAACATATGTGTACCAACATAACAAAAAAAAAAACGATAATCGAATGTACGCAGCCCGCGAAAATTCAAAATTCACCTTTTCTTTTGAACACACCTCGTATTGTTCTATTATTGCGCTACATTTGTATGATGATTGTTATTTATTGTTGTATTACATAATAATGTTGAACTAAACTCCTGCTGACAAGCTATTTGAAGTGGCTTAGCGGGTACTAGTTTCCATTATATGTAATTAATATTATACAATAAAAAAAATTGTAAACGTTCTATAGGAAAAAAAATCGCCGTATTTACGATGTAACTGTAAGTGATAGGATCGTAAAAGTGCGATTATTTTTTATGTGCAATCCGATACGGCTATAAAATGCTGTTACATGGAACGAACACTTACATAGGTAAATCTATATAACAGTTATTTCAGGCAGTGCGTGGTAGTTCAATCAAATTCATTATTAAAATTAAAGATCAACGCGGTCACTGTACATTAAATACCGGATGTCTCATCAAACAGCTTCGATTCTGACGATATTTGTAGCAGATCGGTAAATTCCTTGGGTGGGGATCTATACATTAAAGGTTCGCTTGAAATAGTTGATTCCCCTGTTCCTTGCACTCCCCTCTTGGTTCATATTGGGCGTAATTAAATGATCTTATATCTCCGTATTTCTGCCTATTACGGTCTGTTTGCTTTAATCAATTCAATTATACGGTTGAGATCTGACATTCTACTTTCAGTAAAGTGTTCCAAAATTTGCTTTATTTGTTGAGATATTTCGATGATTGTAATGTTTTCATTAATAATAATGGGATAATTCGATTTTTTTTCGGTAACATCACACAGGAGGCTAAGTAACTAACTAAACATCACGCCGTTTCCTCGCAGGGATAGGCAGAAAGGATGAACCGCTAAACAACTCGATCTAGGCATATAATTCTTGCTTCAGTCACTTTCATACATCGTATCATACATTCTCTTCTATTATTCCGACTTCTGACATGGCCCGACTCAATTATTTGATTCACTTGATCGTGCCATGTCTTCTTCGGGCGTCCCCGGCTTCTTCTTCCATTCAAATTCGCGTAATAATTTCCCTCAAGCCGTATATCATCTTTAGGGATGCTGTGTTGGGGGTCTTTTAGAGGATAGAAAGGAATGAACTCGGGTCTTGAAGAGACCCATGTTGTAGGAGGGAGAAAATACAGAGGCCAGCAGATCATTCCACAGACGAGCTACTGAACATAAGATCGAGTCGTAGAAGCGACCCGTTCTCATGTGACAAATATCAACGAAAATGTTGTTGCGCGCGTTTAGCGTGTTTCCCGACTATGCATCGGAGCCGAGTAGAAATGAAACCCTCTTAAATATAATGCTTTCTCCTAAATATAAATTCGAAAGCGATGAAAATTTTCTGGAAACAAAATAATGATACGTAAGTAACTATCAAATAAAAGATTTTATTTACTCTTACCCATTAGAATTGGGTGGGAGTAAATAAAATCAAAAAGTAAGTCGTCGCAATGTGGATTAACCACAGTTTGAAAATAGCCTTGAACGCCGAAATAGCTGTCGCAATAATAAAAACTAAAATACTCGAAGAACTTAGTAATGACAATATAAAATTTGATTTATATCAAATTAAAAAAAAATAAATGGGGTTCTGCAAATTAAACACAAAAACAATTAATATACGAGTACATTTTTCTTTCCCTTATCTATATTGATCGATAGCCATGACACCTACGAAAGGTGTAAGCAAAGATCTATCGAAAATATCAAAATATTCGTAGCATGGGGTGGAATTGTTTAACATCTATTTGATTAGACCCCCAACGCATAAATAACGAGTTTGTAATAACATCGACAATAACTCCTACCATTACCATGGCGTATGTGAGTAATATTAGGTTGGGTAATTACTACCTTACCTGCGATAAACAGGGTTGGATCGTTACTGTTTTACCCTTAATAAATTCCACTATTTAACTGAACTGAATTGTGAATGTATTAGGAGGAACAAAAACTTAATTTTGGATTTCAGACCAAAATATTTAAGAAAACCTAATGATTTTTTTTCATGAAAAAGTATAGTAAATATCAAGTACGGATTAAAAGTTATTTATTTATTTTTGTTTTACTTTATGAAATATAGGCCATTAAAGGAATTGATTTTTCACGATCTTAGAAGCACCTTTAACAATTATTTGGGGGCTAACGGTGATTTAAAAAATAAGATTTACCCCATTTGCTTTGAAAATATAATAAAACATAAAATAAAAAAATATATATTTAAAGCATTATTTAAAATATTTTAATTTAAATTAAATTAAAAATGTCCAATTTACGATGGAATACAAATTTGCCGTACATAATTTAAAATTAAATGTTTTTTTTTTAAATTTTTATTTGCGTAATCAATTTACACAGCAAATGTGATATATATACGAGAATATTTTACATACAATAAACTCGAAAATAATTTCCTAAATTACCTCTAAAATTAGGAAAATAGATTTTTTTAATGGCATATACTTCATAATTTAAAACAAAAATAAATTAAATACTTTTCATCTGTACCAGATATTTACTAAACCTTTAATTTAAATAAAATATACATCATTCAGTTTGGATGTGTATTTTGGCCTCAAATCCTAAATTAAGTTATATATGAAACAGGCAGCGCTGCCGTTCCTCTTAATTATGAAGGGAATTCAATCCATTTTCATTGTGCAAAAAGAAATTACTTTGTAGTTTGACATAGTTATTAAATAAAATAAACATTAATCAATATTTATTAATTGATAAACTAAAGTTTTTAAGACAAGATTTTTGTGCATAGCGCAAAGGGTAACAATTATTTTTATAAACAATAATTATTAGCCTGAAACACTCATCCAAATTGAAAAAACCTTCCGAGAAAAGATAAATGTCGCTGACAGGACTCGAACCTGCACCTTTCTGATTGCCGGTCAGATGCTCTACGTTAATCATTTTTTTTAAATCATCAACCGATTCTGCTTATTTCAACCATTGTCAGGGTAAAATTTTAAGCTAAACAAAAATACACAAAGTATATAGATAGGTGAGGTAAACAAAATATAATAAGAGGGAGACAAGATATAAAATTTCGTTATTTGGTCACTCTATGTATTTTTGTTAAGTTTTTTTTAATTTTACCTTCACGAAGATTGGCATAACCGACACCGGTTGGTGATGATTTTAAAATGTATTATCGGTTTAAATTTTACCTTCACGAAGCATGAAATAACCGACACCGGTTGGTAATGCTTTTAAAATGAATCACCGGCTTAAAACAAAGCGGTAGTTTTACTTATTTTTTTAAATACGTTTAACCGTTTTATTTTTGGAAAGGTCGACATTAGAGTTTTCAGTACGATATAAGTAGAAGAACAGAAAATGAATACGTTACTGACAAAAGTTATACCATTCATCATCTCTTACTTGATATTTGATATTTCCCACCCATCCATCCATCGGGAAAAAAGTTATCTTTTTCATAGTCGTACGTCAAAATAAGAAATCGCATAGTAAGGTACGTAAAGTATGTCTCCTTCAAATGCTTAAAAACCCTCAGGATATAATATTATGAATGAGCTCGCAAATATGTTCCAAATGATTTGTGTCATGAATTTGATTGTAAACTTTACCGATGTATATCAAATACTCACCCTCGTAAACGCCGATTCAACTCCCATGTGAAAATATAATAAATTAATCTCACATTGCGAAAGACATCGAGCCGACCATAAGATGATCTCAATAAAGATGAATTATTTTCTCATTTTAGTACCAAAAGCCTGTATTATGACATAGTAATTCAAAACATTTCATATAAAAGTCAACACGACCCATAAATCTCCGACGAGAGATGGATATTGGCATTTCTTTTCTGCCGAAATGGTGAAATTATGGATTTTACACGATGTGCTCTACAAAACAGACCGTAAAAAGTTGATATTTACAAGGCTCAACATACCATAAAACTATTCCGATAACAATAGTTTTAACAGTCGTTCCACTACCTTGTTTACATAATACCTCGGGCCGAGGTGAAGTAAAGTTGTTTGTGATATAGTCCGAAAATAACAGAGTATCTAAATGTTCATATAGATTTATCAAAGATATGTTCATCGAAAAGGAAAAACAGAAAAACGTTACTCGGTGTAAACAGCCTTGTAAAACATTATTTTAATCAAGTAGTTTTAACGGGAAATCCGCCAATGCCAGCAATATCTCGCTCATGTTCAATTAATTTTAAAGCGTCAATATGCAATCTTCTTGTACTTATTCGTATGGCGGAGGAGAGTTCGCGGAGGTCATAGTGGGATGCTGAGATTATTCAGCCAGTCGACGGCGTTGTGAATCACTTGGCTCAGCACAGATGTGCCATAGGGAAATTGATGAAGGGGACATTCTTCTACAATGTGTTCTGTTGTTTGAATATGTCCACATTTACAAAGTTCGGAATCCTATGGGGCCCATTTATGCATTATTTACCGCTGTGACTGCACCGGATGCGATTTAATGAGGTCCACGTCTTCTGAGGGAGAGAGAACCCCGGTACTTTAATAGTAGGGTCTACAACAAGGTGCTTGTTTTTCACGTCCGAGGTTTCACTGTGTGCCACTGAGTTCGCCACGACTCTTCAGGGGACTCTTCTAATATGAAATTATAACGGTATTAGGTACGTAAAACAAATCTTTCAAGAAATTACATGACTTTATTTATCAAAAGCTTAATGTTTTAGGTGTGTTAATTAACATAATTTAATAATTCTAGGTTTTTATGTACAACACGTTTCACTTGGAAACTTTTAGAAAATAATTATACGTAATCTTACATCAAATCCCTTGGTCCGTAGATATTATCTTAATTATATACTAGGGTTGGAATAGACCTTCTTAAGGGATGAAAGATGTAGGTAAGTAAATAGGGTAAGTACGTATATAGTTCAAGCGGGTTCAGGACTTCGAGAAGTTAGATTTTCTAATATATAAGCCTTTATAATGTGAGAGATCGGCAGAGCAAATAGGAATTTAATTTGAAGGGGATGTTCAAAGTTAAAATAAACATATTATTCATTTTTTGTTTAGTACGTGATTGGGGTTGATAATGTTTTTTAAATGATTTTTAAACATATTTTCGCTGTTTTGTTTAGTTATTAAAAAACAAGACATTCTTGAAAATCATTTATTTTAAATATCACTTTTATCTCAAGTTGACATTTTGTTTAATTGATTGTATTGAACGATACGTCTGTAAATTGTTCTAACTACTTATCGTTCTCTCATGAATATTTTTTTATTATACTATGTTATGATATGGTTCACTGTGTGGTTTTTAAATATAATTAATGAAGCAATCAAACTTTGTTTTAACCACTTTTTATTTTTAACGCTGACTATTTTCGGAACAACCATACAGGGATCAATAGAATACTTCACATTAGTAGTAGAGGTAAACGCTCAGATATTTAGAAGCCTTAGAAATGAAGAAATAACTTTATAATAATGAGTCTATTTAAAAAAAAAACTGTGTTACAGCCCCATTTTCAATATGTTTCCTTTTACTCCTCCCTCAATCTCTATCTCTTCCTCCATTTTTTACTGATTCCTAGTCACGCCCCCACCCCACTATGATACCTAATATGTAACTCGTATGTTCTGCCATAATTTTTTAAAATTGTTCAGTAAATATTTTGCCCTGATGTTGGAACGGTTGTTGAAATAAAAAGTGGTTAAAACGAAGTTTGATTGTTTCATTTATTTGTTTTTTTATATGATTTTTGGGTAAATCTTGAAATTTTAAAAGAAAAAAATAACGAATTTTTTAGTTTTTTTTTAAAGAAATTTATTGCAAATCAAATTTAATATATTATTAATTGTTTTTGTGTTTAATGCATCGTTCCAGAGTGGAAGATACTCTCAGTATCGCCCTGGTGAAAGACCACCATTCAGAATTGAAACGTCACTTGAAATGGCTTTTAGCCGTGTTTGGTGAATAGCCAGGTATTCCGAACCTTCCTCTTCCCCTTCTCCTTCCCCTCCCCAATACCTTCAGCTTCACAACATTCCCCAATCGGGAATGCCATACTCTCACTGGCTCCAGACGGTTGGGAACAGTTGGGACTCTTGTGAGGTATTCATATAAAAAAAAATGCATAGAACTCTATTTAATTATTTTTAGAATTTGTTTGAAAATTAGAACCATTTAGAATTGCCGCTTCAGATATCACACATTTCCGGGTAATTTTCCGCCGCTTTATTTTTTCTTTGTTTATATTTACAGATGCCTTTTCCCTGAATATTTTTTGGAATAAAAAATAATAAATTTATGGATTCAACCAACATCGCATTAATTTTATTTCACTCAACATTATTACATGTTTTTATTTTTATATAAATCAGGATTGATGAATCTGTATTGGATGATGTTATGTTAAACTCGGAGCAAAATGAAATTAAAGCTATTTTTACTGGATAATATAACATTACTACTTTCTAGTGTGAATATGGCATCTCCAATTTGGGTTATATTGGGAGGCTGAACGACGCGGAGAGGCGAAGGAGATGAAGAAGGGGGTGGTTGGGAAGTTTCTGGTTATTAGGAAATGTCCATTTAACATGACTAAGGAACTTCAAGCAATGTTCAAAAAATAATATAAATACCGCAAGAGTCGCAACTGCTCCCAACCGTCTGGAACCAGTGAGACTATAGGACCTCCAAATTAGGGTATGTCGTAAAGCTGAAAGTAGTGGCGAGGGGAACGAGATGCGTAAAAAGGAAGGTGGCTATTCCTGGCTATTCAGATCTGGTCACCAAACATGACTAAAGTCGTTTCAAGCAGCGTTACAATTCCTTATGGTGGTGTTTCAGCATGGTCATACTGAGACCTTCTGAACATATGAAACGCGCTGCTAATATGAAAAAAAAACCATTGTAAAGTAATTTTATTCGCACGTAGAGATTCAAACTTGCGACCTCTGGGTTCATATCTAGAAACTTCCTGCTCCACCACTGAGGTCGTTAAATATGTATATATATTTTTGTATACATCCAAACGTACGTTGTATTTACTTTACGAGAAAGCAGGGAACTTCGAGATGAGATCGGTAAATATTGCGATCAACTCGTTATAAGAATAATTTAGTAGTAGAAAATAGATATAAAGGATATCAATACAAATGTGACATTCGACGTGCGATAGAGCCCAAGTCTTTTTTTTTTCGACATAATATCATGACAATTTTTTATTAATAAATTAAGACCTTGAATGTTGTTTTATAACGTTCACATAATTATACATTCTTTCTGATGCAAAACTCAACTATGTAAATAAACGTGTAATGGCGACAACGAAAAATCAATATGAACTTCAAACAATATTTCTACTTTAGCACTTTTCTTTATACAAATAATAAATTAAAGTTAAATTTAATTCAAAACTAAATTTATGAATATCTGAATTAAGAGAATAGCAGATACTCCTTTGATAATGATGGATGGAGAAATTTTAAAGGAAGTATACGAAATGAAATGTTTGGGTGGTATTTTATATTCCAGACTGATTCTATCACTAAATACAATAAATATTATAAAGAAAATCACTAAAAAAGTCTCTCTACTTTGAAGGATATGAAGATATATCAGTTTATAATCCTGTAAAACTACACAAATTGCCGTACTTGTTCCGGATATTAATTATTGTAGCAGTATTTTGTTCTTGTCAAAAGAGGAGAATTTCGCAAAACAAAGCCGCGTAAATAATTTTAAGGCGAGACAAATATTCCAAAGTTTAAAAAATGCTAAGGGATCTAAACATACTGTCTTTTAAGGAAATTGTATACTTAAATGTAATAGTTTTTATCATTAAAATGTTTATTGATCAACAAAATTCTGAATTCTTGAGAAAAATTAATAAATATCAACACAGACTTTCGAAATAAAACAAAATCGCAAAACTCATGATTCCATATAGAGCCATGAAGATCGTCCAAGAAATTCCCCCAATATAAAAGAAGAGGAAAATATTTAGAAAATTAAGAAACGAAATACTTAAAGTGCAATTTTTATTGTCGTAATTTTTAAAGTTTGATTTATATTTGTATATTGTGACTTAAATCGTAAAAATATTCGCGTGTAGATATTCTGTTCATATTAGAATACGTGTAACCAATGTACATGTGTTCTAAGTTAAATAAACAGAATACACGTGTCGTGTATTGTTCCATGATAAATCAATATACGTATGAATCGCACATATTTTAAAAGTGATATAAATTCATTAAAGTACGAATAAAAAGAAAAAGAAACTCTTCTGAAACTCTAAAGTTACCTAACCAAATTCATTTTATTTTGTTTAAATAATAAAATAAAGTAAACTGATAAATTAATTAAAATTACTCTGTAATCACCACATTATTAATGTATACATATCAACATGTTTCGAAAGCGAAGCTTTCCTCATCAGGAATATATAGAATATTAAAAAATAACAATGTCAAGTATGGACAAATGATAAACATAGAACACAATAATGTAAGAATAGACTAATTATAAACATTAACAAAAATTGATTAAAGTAGGTAATAATTAATTAAAATTTTTAATAAAAAAAAATTATTGTAAAACATCGAATAACAAATTTATATACTCGTACATATATGATACGCGAAATTTGTATCCGTTGAAAGCCGGCGTATCAATATCATTAACAATAACTCCACATAGGAGTCCCTGAGGGAAATAATTTACTTCAAGGCCTATATCATCTTTGGGGATGCTGTTTGGAGGGTCTTTTAGAGGATAAGAAGGAGTGAACATGGGTTTCTTCAAGACCCATGTTGTCGAAGGGAAGAAACACAGAGGCCATCAAACATCATTCCACAGCCGAGCTGTTGAACACAATGAACGAGTCGTGGAAGCGACCCGTTCTCATGTGATAAATGTCAAATGTGTGCAAATGTGTTTCCCGACCTGCGCACCGGTGCCAAAGGAATCAATGACGCTAGTTCCTCAGAGCATCGTCCATTAAAATACCCGTAGAACAAGGACAGCATTCCCACCCGACGTCTGTGCTCCAAAGATTGCAATCCGTTTGTTAAGATAGGCTAACTTTACTCGGGCTTCGATGGAGCCCCCATACCTGAGCTGGCCACTTAGGGTTACACCGAGCATATCAAAGCGTTTCACATGGTTCGTAGAATCTCGCAACCGTATTTAAATCTTCGAACTATCGCGACAGTAGACAATTCCCACCTCACAGTTTCTTTGAGTTAATGGAATGTTTCTGATGAATGGTTTCAGAAATTTATGATGTCTGGAACCTTATTTATGTAAGTTTATAAAGTCAGACCGAAAAGGGCTATTTTTTATCTATCGAAAGTTTATGGATTCATATCAATATTATTAAATGTTTTTCCTTATAGCACTGACCAGTACCTATCAAACACACACACATAATTATTTACTCTATAATATTTGTTTTTCTCATCTCTTCATAAGTACGTTAATAAGTTTTTTTCTGTACTATTCTTCACATCTTTTTATACTTAATTCTTATATTTTTTTCTGGATATATTATATTACTATTGTCAATACTAGCTTTTTTCCCTTCTATTTTTGTATAATGGTACTTAATATGAACTAAACTTGTCAATCTGACTGTCTTAAAACGCGATTGGTTCCCAGTTGGGCGGTCAAAGTTTTCTTACATTTTATTGTTTAAGAGGAACGACTACGCTGCCTGTTTCATACATAAAATAATTTAGGATGTGGGGCCAAAATACCCATCCAAACTGAATGATTTATTTTTTAATTAAAGGGTTAGTTAATATCTAGTACGGATGAAAAATATTTTATTCATTTTTGTTTTAAATTATGAAGTATATGCCATAAAAAATATCAATTTTCATAATTTTAGAGGTAATTTAGAAAATTATTTCTGGTTTTAGTGTATTTAAAAAAAAAATCATGTTTGCTATGTAAATTTTCCGAATAAATTTAATTTTCCTAACATCGTTCCAATACATAAATCAGGATCTCTATCAAAAATAGGTAACTACAGACCAATCACAATAACTTCACAACTATCGAAAATCTTCAAAAATGTCTAAAAAAACGAATTATATATTTTCTGGAATCAAACGCACTCCTATCAGCCTACCAATACGGCTTTAGAAATAAACTTAGTACTGGTGATGCTTTATTTAATTTAAACAAAACTATATATTCTAACTTAGATGCAAACATCAAAACTATAACAATTTTTCTGGACTTAAAGGCCTTTGACATCGTTAACCATAGAACTCTCTTAAAGAAACTATCCATCATCGCAATTGAAGATAATTGTCTCATGTTATTACAAAACTACATACTGAATCGTCAACAATGCACAAAAATTGGAGCATGCTTGAGCAATTTTTATCTCGTTAAACATGCTATGCCACAAGGAAGTGTCTTAGGGCCTATACTCTTTCTGGTATACTCGTATATAAATAACCTATGTAACATTGATATATGTGGTAAAATTTTCTCGTTCGCTGACGATACTGCAATAACGGTTCAAGGAAAAATATGGGAAGATACAACCAATAAACCTAACAAATGTATTGCTATTATCAAAGAGTGGATAGATAGAAACCTTCTTACTTTAAAATATGATAAAACTCTTTTCATCCCTTTTCATAATACTGAAAAGTCAGCTCCAAAAACTGACCTTAATTTGATGTTTCATAATGTTACCAAAATGAAACCCGACCACATGCTCAAGCTTGAGGAGATGAAATCAAGAAAATTCATTAAGTACTTAGGTGTAAATATAGATTGTCAATTTAAATGGACCAACCATATAGAAAAACCAGTATATAAACTAAGATACTTAACTTTTCCATTTAAACGAATGATTAACTTATTAAATGTGAAAACCATGAAACTTGTTTACAATGCACTAGTTCACTCATCTCTTTCCTATGGAATAATTGGTTGGGGTGGAACTTACAATAGTCACATAAAACCTCTGGAAATTGTACAAAAATCAATTGTCAAGATTATCTACTAGAAAGTCAAAACCTATCCCTTCAAACAATTGTTCCTAGAAACTGATATTTTGGACCTAACACTGACCTATACCATTCAACGTCTAAAATTAATTTACATGCGTCTAAACAACTTCATAAAAAATTCAAATCGTTCTGGCCAAAAAACGAACGAATAATTGTATATATGCAGTACCTCATTACAAAACCAGGTTGACCCAAAGGTATATTAATTTTATTGCACCAAAAATGTATAATTCACTTTTCATAACCTTTGAAGAGACCGTGTTATGTCAAAACATTAACTCTTATAAAAAATATCTATTAAATATAGGATAAAAAACACTGAAATAGATATTTTTTCTTATAAGTCTTAACAGCCATCTATAGTATTTTCCTTTAGAGAGAATTCTAGCTTGTTCTCCTTTGTTTTAATTTTAATGTTAGACTTTTAAAATTCAACTCAAATTTTCACCTGTTGCTGGTACCAACAATGTATTGTACTGTTCAATGCCTTATTTTATGTTATCATTTTTTAATACACCAATACATATTCATTTTTATAAAACCTACTTTCAAAACATTAGTAACGTACTTGCTTGTGATTTTAAAATGCTCAATAAAATCTAATTATAACAATTATAATAAACATTATAATAATAATAATAGTTCTTTATTCCAGAAGGTAGCAGGGGTAGTGTAATGCACAACAGGTTCGTAAAATAAGAGGAAGAAAAAAAGAAAAGAAAAACAGAAAAAGATTAGTCAGTAAAATATGCAAAATAAGTTCATTCACTAAGAGAGAAAAGAAAAATGAACAAGTTTATGGTGGATATTTGATGGTTTCCCGTTTCCAAAGATCCATCAAGGGAGACTCCATTCATGCAGCCGTTGCAGTATTGATGGTATTATTGGATTGGCCTACTCCGCACCATAGACATGCCATGCGGTGGCGGAGAGGTGCACTGAAAGAGTGCACTCGTCCTTCCAGGAACATTTCTGTAGCGCTGCAGTATCTTGGTAGACGGAATAGTTGGCAACATGCATTATTGTGGGTGACTCATCTTTTGCCATTGGGATGCAGTGTAACGCACCCACAATACTGATGAATACAGAAATGTGTAGAATGTGTTGGACAGTATTCTTTTGACGTTTGCGCTGCAAAGGTGATAACGCCTTGACAGCATACCTGCTCTAACGGATATCGCTTTTCTTTGTCTCTCCATATAGAATAATGTAGATGGTGCCACTATCTGTCACTGTCTGCATGTTATTTGTAATGATATGTAATATTATTATATATGCATAATACATTTCCAATGTAACATGCACCTCAATCCCAATTAAGTAATTAAAATATTGTATGACTAAACTACGCTACGTAATTATACGTTCTTGTATGCAGCCTAGTCAAGGCAAATAATATTACTTCAAGGCCACTTCTTTACACAGTATGTTATTTAATATGTTGTAGCTTTTAAAAAGCTGTTTTTTTATTTATTTTAAATATTAATATGACATACACTAAACATTGTGATGACAGAAAGCACCGAGATTTTAATATATACATTGTAATAAAGTACTTCGGGCGGTCATTTTTTGTGGTAAAGTTCGACGTGAATCGAGTCAGTCTCTGGAAGTAAATAGTTTTTCATCAGAAAGGCCATTTAAAAATTTAAGCAAACATACTTGTAGTCGAATACTCGACTCACACAGAGCGTGTGCCAATCGGCCTCCTACATTTTTACAGAATATGGGGAGTGTTGAACGGAACTAATTTGTTTTTTGTTCAATAATTCATCCACGTTCACTTAATTATTCTGAGTGTATTTGTTCACGATCTGTGCAAAACCCGTGGAGGGTTCAAAATAATCGCAATTCGTATAAAAGAAAAACCATTAAATAACTCACTCGAGTCTTCGAAAGGGTTCATCATTTCAATATTACTAAATTATAGTTTGAGACGAGGTATTTTCAGATATTCATTCTTCAAAACCAAAACTTGACGGTCTCCGTGGTTGAGTGGTTACGATCCTTGGGTACGAATCCGGAGGTCGCCGGTTCAAATCCCGGCGTGTGTATAAATAAATAAATTAAAAGTATGAGAAAAGCATCGCTTTCGAAACATGCTGATATGTATATTTTAATAAAGTGGTGAATACAAAGTAATTTTTAATTCATTTATTAATAGTGAGGCCATAAAGCGAATACAAATCTTTTGAAGAAATTATGTAAAAAAGTGATTATTCATAATTAATATTTAAGTTGTAGTCACTTTTTCTGTACTTGCCACTATTTGAAATCCTTTATGTGGTATTACGAAGGCTAAAATTGTAGTTTTTTTTTAGAATAAGTTCTATTTTCTCAATTTGCATACTGATAGAACGTGAGTTGAGCGATGAAAGCAAGAGTCCAGGATTACGTTGATACCTAAAGTGATTTTCTTTCTGAATTCAAGTAGCTATTCTGGGGAAACTACTAATGAAACTACTAATGATCGATATACACAATGTTTTTAAATATGTTAACATTAAGATGGAACAATTTACAAAAAATCATTTTGCAAAGAAAAAGTGACTTATTACGAAAATAGAATCAGCTGGTGCACCGCACAGATTTACCCTCGGCACGCGATGGAATGAATACACCATAGAAGCTCGGTGTTCCAAACTGACGTGTAAAAGTAAATAATTGATATTTAATAGTTTGAAATTGAATATTCCATATATTAACAGTAATGACTGCCCGTACGGCCTAATGAGAGGCGAGTTTCCCGAAGTACGCGCACTGGTTGATTAGGGTTTCCTTGCATTCATTTTAACGCCTCTGTAAAGGGAATTTCAAGGATGGTTTATGGGGCTATTTGTATTTATGGGGCAATGAATTTGCGGAAAATTCATCCTTGAGCTCACGTTTTACGGAAACCAATGAAAATGTGATTCGTTAAAAGGCTGAAGTGAAAAAATTATCAAAGGATGGATTTTGGACAAACATCTACTCGGGTATTGAACCCAGAATAACAGGACCATTACACCGATATTTCAACTAGTATACTGTGATGGTTCCCTCTCAGCATAAACAAATAAACATGTTAAAGCTTTATATAGGTATAATTGAAATTATATTCTACTGAAGAGATGAACCGATAGAAGTGCGGCCTGTGTGCCTCAAGCAAAGTTTATCTTATCTCACTTCGGATGAAATTGATCAAATTTGTAAAAATATATAAAAATGAAGAGAATAGGTTAGATAATATAACGACGTTCCATCTGCCATTTACATGAATCTGAGATATTGAGGTTTGAACTTTAAATCCCGAATAAAAAATAAAAAAATGACCTTTATGAAAAACTGATGATTGAGAAGTATTATTTTTTAATTTTTTTATTTATTTTTTTATCTAGAACTTTCTGTGCAGTGAATTTGACATTTACCTAAAAAATAAAGTTTAAAAATAAGACGAATAAAATCTTCCCGCTTTGACAATCAACTAAACCCGGAGCCACTGGGTTATATCTGTTTTTTTACTTAATTTTTGGGCTTATGCCACGGCTTTGGCTTATACGCAAATAATACCTGGTTGTCCCGAGGGCGTGAGCTCGTAAGTAGATACCATGTTGCTCCAACATCTTTTTTTTTTATCTATGACAGATAGAACTAAGTTGCTCATAAATTAAAAATAAAACCTTGTTCTTCTAAAAAATTAATATGTAGTGTTTTAAATAGATCTTTGGTGGATAATTATTTATGAACTGATAGAAGATCGACATACTTTATAAAGTGATTTAAAGGGAGAGAAAACAGAAGAATTTTGATGCAAAATAGTCAATTTCGAGCAAAACGTCAGATGGAACCTTGTTTTTTCAAGTACACGCTATCCTGCAAATTATTGAATTCAACCTATTTCGGCTATCTAATGTGTACTTAAACATTAACTGTAACGACCATGCGACTAACGCCTAGTATGAAAGAGACGGAATGAGAGAACAAGATGAAAGGACCATAAAAAAAATGAACGGTTGTCATCTGTCCTTTCTTCATTATTTTGTTACTCGAGATAATACTCGATTAATTTCAGTTTATCCCACTTCATACTGTAAATATTGTTTAAAGACATTTAACGGACATTACATTAACAAATGGAATATGGTCATTGTAAGTTAAAGTTTGTAGATCTAAATTTAACAAATACTCGTATGTTCTTTTAACAAATTCTTATAAAAAAGCAGACAAAGTGCGAATCATTAAAAAGTAATCAGGGAGTATAATAGACAAGAGGTTAATTTGTGAAGGCGTAGAAATAATGCACAACGTTACACAAGTCAAGTACACTTTTAATGTGCCGGGCAGCTGCTGGCGCCGCCGGGATTAGCGAACGTCCAATTTGCTTCACACGTTAACATTAAGGTCGAGATCTAAAGGGTGGAAAACACAGACGAGCAACCCCCCACTCGAAATTTCCCAAGCCGACTGAGCTTGAATACGTAATTACATGGACATGCTAATGCCTTTTAAAGAGGTGTCTCCAATTTGCCGGGTCGTTAAGTCACTGAAATATAGAAAAGGAAAGTGATAGCTTGTCCTGATGGAAATGCCTTTGAATCTTGGCTTTTCTGTCTCAACAGGAAGAGTGATTATTTAGCTTTTGAGGTGAATAAGTAACAAAATTACAGCAAGCCTTAAAAGCTGTGCTTTCTAAGATTTAATTTTTTTATGAGATTGCTTTATTTGCCGTCATTTAAAAAAATTATGCAACAGATTTCAACGTAATTCTAATACAGAAAGTTGAGCCCATAATGAACATCTGGTCTTTCTAGAAAAGCTTATAAAATTGATTGATAAATTGTAAGATTTATGTTGATCTGGGGCAAAGAAATAACGACTACAATAGTGCTGTAGAATTTGCCTATAAAAAGGAACCAGCAAAACAAGGATTAACCTGCATATAAAGTTGCGTTATATGATATTCCTGTTACAGTTAGACAATAAAGACAAACTTCAATGGTCCTCTGAATGGAAAATAGCTTCTCTAACAGAAGGTCATCAGTACTCATTAATACAACCTTTTATTCATGTCAAGCCCTGGTTTCATAAATACATTTGCATGACAAAAATATATATACGAGTATTTCCTCCATAACTTGAACGAGACTAGGTCACACTTCTTGTCTTAATTATTTTATCAGATTCCACATACTAATCTAGCCTTACTGTGATTGTGGATTAGAGGATACTCTGGACCATAATTTCTTTGACTAATTTCCAAACGTTATGCACGAATTAGTAAAACTTAAAATTGAACTCCTACCAGTATTCCCTGCCTCCTCAAACAAGCCAAGTCTCAACTCCCCCCAAATTAACAATTTATTAGCAAAATATATTTATAATAATGGCATTAAAATTTAAGTCATTGAGGATTAAAAAACATAAATTTACACTGTATCTTATTTGCTTCAGTTTTATTTGCCCAAGGACTGAATGTATAAAGAAATGTTTTCACAGAACTGTTAAAATTGTACACTTATCGTAATTAAACCAAGACGGCCTTGACTATGTCAAGCGAATATTGTTTAAACGAAATGAATTAAATAAAAGCCTACTGGGCGTGTTCATAGTTCACAGTGTAAATAGTTCATTTTAAAAGAAATCGTAAACTAAAAATTCATTGACTGATTTTTGGAGAAGTTGTTGGCTTTTTTCAAAAATTATTGTGACTGTTCGAACGTCGATAAATATGTATCATTTTACCGGTCTACAAAAAAGCTGCTCAACTTTGCGGATAATATTTAAAAAAAAATAGCTCTGGTTTGCTATTAATACTATTTAAAAAAAAATCATTTAATGCCCCAGCAGTCATTCCTGAACTGAAAAAAAAAACAAAAGTCGCAATGCAAGTGGCTCATTATTATCTTTCAGTAAAAAAAAGGAAGTTCACGGTCTTCGCATATTTATCATGACCTGAATGTATCAAAACTTTTTACCGCAAATGCTTTACCATAGTTTCATTTTCCGAAATCGCTTTGATCTGGTTTTAGCAATTCGAAGTGAGATATTTCTGCATCTTGTGTTGAAAATTGGTAAGGGAAAATCAAAAAAATACTGAATAAAGTTATAAAAAATACTTTTCAATTATATCCCAGACACCCCCCATAAAAAAAAACTGTATCAAGAAATGAACTTGCTGAAAATCAGAAAAAGGTTTATAATATAATATATCCCTATTAATCTACAAAATACAAAATGGACTTATACACACGAACACAGTATTTATAAAAACATCACAAGTACACGAATGCTACACAAGACAATATGATAAATTATACACGAATACAGTAAAGACTGAAAGTGGTAAAAGAAGTATAGGCCATGGGGGTGTACGAGTATATATATATTTTATTTTATTTTTTATATACAATCTCCTTCCCGATAGCCTGAAAACGGTGATTCGAGTAAGAAAATTTAAGTAAAATAAATGTTTAATCTCAAAATAAGTGAGCAAAAAACAATGTATAATATAAGAATAATAAATAAAATAGCAATTATATGTAAGATTGGAATAATATGTAGGGCATAAATATAATATGATAATAATGTATTTCTTTTAACTTATTAAAAAATATAAAAATAAAAATAAAATGAATGTATGAAGTTTTAGTTTGAGATTATTTAGATTTTATAAACAACATTAATAGCTTTTTTCTTCGTTCCATCTTTCCACTGAGAATTCCCAGGTGGGTCGAGATTGTGAAAAGTGAGAAGATATTGACGATTGCGAAGGTATATAAAAATAAGTAAATTTTCATTCCTACCTCCCCTGGTGCTTTTGTAGTCGTACTTTATGCGAAGCCAGGAATCTTTCATTAATTTCTTCCAACGCCATATCTACCGCTGGTCCACATCTTTCCAGGTCAAAGGGGGAGTCCAAGTGCGATGCCATCAGTACTCCAACATTGTACTCCGTGAAGTTGTTATTCTCCAAATCTGGGTTCGACCTCTGGATTCTAGCGACCGATCCTGCCTCTGAAGTATTATTGTCCCGAGAGGAATTGTTGTTGGCTGAGTCGGCATTACTTTCTTCTTCCAAACTTACTACACTAAAGTTCTCAAACTTCTCAAAGTCTGTCATATTTGATAAGAAATTATAGAACTTTCCCGCGTCCGTTGAATCTTGAATATATTTGTCACCCTCGCTGGCGCTGTTTGATTCATCTACGATCGACCCTTCAACTTTATTTAAATCCATTTGATCGCTTTCACGATTGAAGTACATCTCATCGGATCCTTCTCGCATTTTATCCATTTCCCTTGAAGGGTATTCCAAACTCTCCGGTGTTACTACACTTTCATATTCGAGCGGAGAATTAGGAATCATTGTGCCGATCTTTTCATGTTCACTTTCCTCCAATGGAAGACAGATTGCGGATCGATGTACAAAGATGTTCAGGAAAAGGAAAACTCTTGCAAGTTTTGCCGGAGATATTTCCATAAATACGGATACACTAGGAACCTCTTGTTTTCCGGGAGAACTGCGAGAAGTGGGCATAATGGTACGTAGACCTTTAACTTTACTTCAAAATTCAATAGATACTGATGGAACTTTATGATTATTTTTTCACACCTTCGTCATTGTTTTAAAAATGAAATTTGCTTCAAGCTATTATTAATATTGTATTCATACATTTCACCGTGAAATGTCAATTTAGGAGTATACAAAAAAGTAGCAAAGATTACTTGGAATTGAAGGGATTTAAACTGTGATAATTATTTCAGATACTTCCTTTGATTTTTATCTGTTTTTATATTTTTTTAGTCTCGTAAAACATTCAATTTACATGTTATTTATTGTTTTTTTTATATCATAAACACGTTCGTTAAAATTATTTTTCATTCTGAAGAAGCACCGTTATAAAAAAAATTAGGTACGAAAATATGCAAAAAATAAAGACGCTTAAAGAGGGTTGTCATGGGGCAGACAAGATGCAACAGATGCGAGTGGTATCGCGATGTATTTGATATCGGAGATGAAACAGACAACCGCTCTGCTCGGATGGCAGTTGGCAACTGAAGTAGACCGGGTAGCATCCCCTGATTTGTACTGATGTCAGCTGGAAGTGCTGAAAACTGGAAGAGTGGGCGAGAATGTACGAGATTGGTCCATATCGACATCCAGAGCGATATGAAGGCACCTAAAGAAACGGATATTTCATCAAGCCTGTCCCAAGATTTTTCAGATCATTCTAAGCAAAAAAAATTATTAGGTACTCATTTATAAACAGTAACTGTGAAATGTTGTGGTTTCTTCACTTCTGAAACTTTGAATGCAAGAAATCGGAATTCTGTCTTGTTCGACAAGAAAGGAAATATTTTCTGTTGAGTAATATAATTGAAGATTTTCTATCTCAAAGCGCTCTTATACCTTCTGATGATTGATAGTCTAAAGAGGTTTTCTAAATTCTAAATTCCGATGTGAAAATATTGTACAGATTGGTTCATATTCATAAAAAATGTGTAGTCTGTTCAGGAGAGATGCTTCAACTTATGGTTTTATATTTACATACATAAGCAAAATATTACGAAGTAAACAAGTTTCGTTAGCTACGTGTTTGTTAAACGGCTCGGGCTGTAAACTGTAAACGATGATAAATATTTTTTTTATTTATCAAAAAGTTTACAATACACTATGTAGTGTATTCCCAAGAGTTAAGATACTCATTTTGGGATCACATGCAGAACTTGCAGTACAGTTATTAGAAACAAACATACTTAATATTTAAGATACATAATTAACATTCACAGTACATTAACAACATTTACAACACATAATTTACATTTGCAATAAAGACATATCACTGGTACATTATAATATAAGTGAACAAAGACAATTATTATAAAGAAACACATCACTGGTATATTATATAGTTATACTTATTACAGAGATACATCACACCAGAAATCCTTAATGTAATCTTTAAAATAATAGAGTTCACGCTTCTTACTTTGAGACCTTTCACAGTGGCTTCCATGTTTGATATCGTTGGGTAATTTAATGTATTTTGTGTAAGCTATATTATAAAGATATGTGTCTCATGAAAACGAAGTGAAAACTCCTTAAGCCTTAACGTTTAATATTGCTGTCTTTTGTGAGTAAAAATATTAATTAAGATCGACATTTAAATAAAAAAAGGATCTAGAATGATTGAAGTGTGTACATTTTTTTTATTAAAGCGTAATTATTTTCACTGCTTTGAAGGTACTTAACATTTGTTTTATACTAAAAAAATCAAAAATTATTACTTTCTTCTTGTAATCATCATGGGTCGCTGCTGGCGTAAATAACTTGTTCTTTGTATTTTATGAAAATTAACAGTATTTTAGAAATTACTTTCACTGATATTTTAAATGACAGTGGTTCGCAAATACTTTGAATGTCTGAAATGCTGCTGCCATACATTCTGAATCTGAATAAAATCAATACCTTCTGTACACTACAATAATTCGGGATGCGGAGAGTTTGCCAGGTAAAATTCGGCGTCTAATTGACTGTTATAACAATGCCTTTGTACCTTTAATATAAAAATAAATCTTCAAATATCCCTAATTGGACAAATGTTCTTGAATTATTCATATCAAAGTCGGTTTTAAAAAAAATATATATTTGATACCACACAAGAGTCCCAACTGCTCCCAACCGTCTGGAGCCAGTGAAACTATGGCATTTCCAATTGGGGTATGTTGTGAGGCTGAAGGTATTGAGGAGGGGAAGGAGACGAGGAAAATGATGGCAGAGAAGTACCTGACTATTCAGATCTGGTCACCAAACACGGCTAAAACCATTTCAAGCAACGTTTCAATTCTGAATGGTGGTCTTTCACCAGGGTGACACTGACGGTATCTACAACTCTGGAACGTACCGCAAATATACTATATATTATTTTTAATGAATGAATTGTGAAATAACACAATTGAATCATATCCGTGAAATATTTATTTTACAAACCTTGAAAATAGAATAAAATTCGAAAATAATGAAAATCGTATCAGTAAAAGCACGTTATATTCTACTCAATCGTACACTAAATTAATGCAAACACACAGCTGTTTTATTGGTCCAAATAAATGATCTTTCCAAGTAAAAGGAGTAAATTTATGACTGAATGGTCTAGGTGTTGGAAAATTACTTTTGTCAAATCTTTGTTATTTATTTTTGCTTACTTTAACTATAACTTAAACATTTAATGATTTGAAATTAAAAAAAATGTGCTTATTTGTACAATAATTGTGAAATTTCCATTAAATATTATACTTTCTTGCTGTTACAGTACTTAAAATAATTAATATTCTTTTTATTTTATTAAAAAGCTTACAATACATTATGTTATTATGATTTCAATTGTAAAAAATTGTATATAATTTATGTTAAGAAATGTGGAAAATACAATTTCTTCAAAAGACTGGTATTCACTTTCTGGCGTTATTATGAAAAATGAAAAATTACTATGTATTCACCACTTTATTAATATGTACATATCAACATGTTTCGAAAGCGATGCTTTCCTCATATTTTTAATTACTTTATTTATAAATGAAACATACTTGCACACTCCGGATCGTAACCACTCAACCACGGAGACCGTCAAGTTTTGGTTTTCAAGAATAAATATTGAAATGATGAACCCTTTCGAAGACTCAAGTGAGTTATTTAATGGTTTTTCTTTTATACGAATTGCGATTATTTTGAACCCTCCACCGGTTTTGCACAGATCGTGAACAAATACACTCAGAATAATTAAGTGAACGTGGATGAATTATTGAACAAAAAATAAATTGGTTGCGTTCAACACTCCCCATATTCTGTAAAAATGTAGGGGGCCGATTGGCACATGCTCTGTGTGAGTCAAGTATTCGACTACAAGCCTTTCTGATGAAAAATTATTTACTTCCAGAAACTGATTCGATTCACGTCGAACTTTACCGCATAATAATTGATTGATAATCTAATTGATTAAAATTATATTTTTTTAAGTACAAAGATTAATACGTAGGTAAAATAAACGTTAGAGTTAATGCAATAAAAAAATATTGTAAAAAACACCTGTGAATTGTTTTGACCTGAATAAATTAAAATCAGAAATAGGCGATATTGCATTTCTGAGAAAAACATTACATTGTTTGTAAAACTGTTTAGTTTATTTCATTTACCAAAATCATTTACACTTTTTGTTTTATTTTATATATATACGAGTATATACATATTTTGTATATTCATCTATACAATCTTAATGTTATAAAAGGGTTAAGGTATTGTGCCTGTTTCACTAGGAGAACGTGTGTTGAGAGCAGGCAAAGTTTACAGTCTACAATTTACAGTTTACAAATTTACTACTTTTTTTTAATAATGCTATTATTAAGTTCTGCAAGTATTTTTAGTTTTTATTATTGTAACAGCTATTTCGGCGTTCAAGACCATTTTCAAACTGCGGTTTGCGGTATAATTTAAATACGGGGAAACACATTATAAATGTAAATACTTCAAACAATAGAGAATTTTCATTATTTTCTAAATTATTTTCTAAATCGGTTTAACCGATAATAAATCATAATTTTTAAAAACACGTCCAAATTAGAATTGGGTGGGAGTAAGTAAAATCATTTAAATGAATCGTGACAATTCAGATTAAATGCAATTTAATTCGAACTCGAATGCCGAAACAGCTGTCACAATAATAAAAACTAAAAATACTTGCATAACTTTACAAAAATGGATGGCCTCCATGGTGGAGGGGTAAGGTTCTCTACAGCAAATCCGATGGTCGCAGTTTCAAATCCTGGCGTGCGCAAGTGAATTTTATTTAATTAATTGTTGTATTGTTTCACAATTAATTAATTAAAAAATAACATGTAGTATATTTGGGCAGGTTCCAGAGTGGAAGATACCCTCATTATCGCCCTAGTGAAAGCTACCATTTAGAATTGAAACGTTGCTTGAAATGGCTTTTAGCCGTGTTTCTGACCAGATCTGAACAGCCAGGTATTTCCCCACCTTCCTCTACCCCTTTCCCAATACCTTCAGCCTCACAACATTCCCCAATTGGGAATGCCATAGTCTCACTAGCTCCAGACGGTTGGGAGCAGTTGGGACTCTGGTGCGGTATTCATACATAAAAGTAAAAAATAAAATTATACGAATTAAACACAAAAATAATTAATAAGTTACTACTCTGTCATTTCATCGATTCTAGTGAATGATTCACTGATCATGTCATGCCTTACTGGAATGTTCCCTCTTCTTCTTGCACCCACTCACGCATTACATATTTCCTTATATTAACTTTTCATTATTTTAGCTCTTCGTAATTTCGTCGTGTTTCATTTTATTATATACACGGTCCAGAGAAGCGAAACTCTGTCAGTTTTACGCCTCACTGACATACAACAGGGTTGATGTCAGGGATGTGCTGTGGCCTGCTAGTCTCGCATCCTTTGGTAACAAGTCCATTCTAGCATCAATAAATTAATACATAAATATCCCACCTTTTTGGGGGCATCGTCGGATAAAATAACATTTTCGTTGAATACGTTAACGGGTAGGTAGAATGTATGAGACGATGTATGAATGTGAATGAAGCAAGAAGTGTATGCAAAGATCGAGTTGTTTGGCGGTTCGTCCTCTCTGCCTACCCCTTCGGGGCAATGGCGTGATGGTTAGTTAGTTAGTTGGAATTGTTTCCACGTAGGGTTGCAATTGGTTTAGTGTGGGGCCTTATCCATTTTTTTTACATTAACTCCACACAGGAGGACCCGAGGGAAATAATTTCCCTCAAGGCCTATATCGTCTTTGGAGATTCTGTGTGAAGGGTCTTTTAGGGGATAAGAAGGAGTGAACCTGGGTCTTGAAGAGACCCTTGTTGTAGGAGGGAGGAAATACAGAGGCCGGCAGATCATTCCACAGCCGAGCTATTGAACACAAGAACGAGTTGTAGAAGCGATCCGCTCTCTTTTGACAAATGGCAACCGTTTGCAAAGATTTAAAGAGCTGTCTGTACTGTTCTGTAGTAGCCACTAATACAGAATACTAAATAATGAATTCGAAATACAAGGTTTAATTATTATCGATTGCTTCCGTCGAAAGAGTTCTACAAAAATATGCATTTAAGAAAAGAAACACACGAAACGATTAGATGTTAGTTGTAACAACTGCTTTTATAACCTCGCCCTCTTTAATTGAATCATGTCTTTACGGCAGTCATACAATTTAAGCATTAGCGATAGCATTTTCTAAGACGAGAAGTTTTGCTGTGAAAATTTCGAATTTAGATCACTGTGAGAATTTCGCCTGAAATAATCAGGGAACACCATATAAATAAATTAGATGCGTATTAAGCGAACAGACAGGCGCATGACCCAATTAAATGTGTGCCGGAAAGATCGAGAAAAATAGACATCTCTGTAATGCTGTGAAAAGGGCTGCGTGGAAAAAGAGCAAAATGAAAAATACGATATGTGGAAAATGGGCCATAGATAATTTCCTTCTTAATTTTAATCTTTTGGCGATATAAGTCGAGTAAATTAACAGGGTGAAAATTACCCTCCTCCCGGTTGGTTGAGGTTGCCAGGTGGGTTAAGCAAGGGGCCGTAGAATGGCATTTGTTGAGGTATGTGTCGAAGATATCTGGATTAGAAGAGGGGGCGAAAACGGGTGCCGGTAGCATACTGTTAATATTGCGTTGTAGAGACGAGTCGTGTTAGTCTCTTTGTCCCTTTCATATTGTGATTTACGTCACGTAATTTTGCTTTGGTTGAAAATAAATCAAAAAAAATATTTCTTAACGTATCTACCAAGGGTGGTCAGAAGGATTAATGAAAAAAATACAAAAAATATTAATAAATATTTCACCTCTTCTATCTAACAAAGGTGGCCTGTCAGGTACTTACTGGTATGCTGGAGTGTTTATAAAAACGAATAAAACATTTGATTTGGTGTTTTCCACACTTTTATTTTGTTCACGTGATATAAACAATGTACAACTCCTTTAGTGAAACACTTCAGTTCATCAAAAAAGTCACACCGTTTCCATTATGTGCTTTCAGTGAAGTTGCGTTCATTCTATAGAACAAAGGAAAAACACTTAAAACATTCCGGAAGAAAGTTTGTTTGGATTTAATAAATATGCCATATTTTTTTCATCTTAAAATGCAGCCACGTAAAAATAAAATAAACTTTTTGCCCGAAACTGAAACTCGAACAAATTTAATAAAATTACAAGCTTATTTTGTCAAACTTTAGAAAAATGTTTTGCGCCACGGATTTGTTCGCGTACGATAAAGAAGTACATTTTCTTGAAAATATGGAATTACATTTAGCCTCTCAAGCTTACAAAAAGCATCAGTTTTTTTATTCATTTATTCCAAACAAAATATTAATATTTAACACCATGCTAACGGTCTTCAGCGGAAGTAGCTTCCTGCCGAAGCGATTTTTTTTTGAAGATCAATACCAATTTACTATCAAAAAATGATTTCAGAGATCTAAGTCATTCAAAATAGAGCCCTAAGAAATATCTTTAGTTTTCCATGGAACACACACGTCAAAGACATCTACCGAAACTCCCAAATACTTCCATTTAATACTATTCGCACCTGTGAAATTACAAATACTATCTTGCATGTAATAATACACTCAATTAAAATCACGACGTACACCAACACAACACAATAAACCACAAAAAACTTCATATACCAAAAATACACTCCACAAAATATAGACTAAAATCTTTAGAATATACTCGTATAGTTTACACACAATTCAATAAATTACCCAACGATATTAAAAATGCAAACCAATGTGAAAGGTTTCAAAGTAAGATGCTTAAACTCTATTATTTGAAAGAATACCCTAAGGATTAATGTGTCTCTGTAATAAGTATAACTATATAATGTACCAGTGATGTGTTTCTTCATAATAAGTGTCCCTGTACACTTATATTAAAATCTACTAGTGATATGAGTTTATTACAAATGCAAATTATGTGTTGTAACTGTTGTTAATGTACTGTGAATATTAATTACGCATTTTTCATATTAAGTATGTTTGTTTCTAAAAACTGTACTGCAGGTCCTGCATGTGATCCCACAATGAGTTTCTCAACTCGTGGGAGTACAATACATAACGTATTGTATACTTTTTAATAATAATAATATAGTCTGATAGAATAAATGCTTCTGCAAAACAGATAAACGAAGAGATCGAGTGACTGTCAAAAAACACAGGCTGCTATCATCAACCATAGTAAATTAGTAAAAACTGTCCTATATCCCTGAAGACTCACCGAAGGATTACTGAAGTTCACTTCAGTCGCAAGGAGATATTCGCCTAATGGCAATAAGTATTCCTCACATGTTTTAGGTGTTAGTAAATCTTTTCCAAAGTTAATATATTCTTATTTTTCGTGAGCTTTCTGGCACGCAGCTATGGACAAGAAATCCCCCCTAATTTTTTTCCAGATTTTCCTATACTTGACGGCTCTCTCCCATTCTCTTCAAAATGACAGCCCATTTCATCTGTGGGCGACGTCTATTTCTATTTCTCAACCAAAGATGCCATTTGATGAAACTGTGAATCCAATGGAATCTTAGCGGGGTTATAGAAGAAGATGAATCGCTTAACTTTAAGGTTACCTACCTACTACATGAGTTACCCACCTACTACATAAGTTACCCACCTGCTACATGAGTTACCCACCTACTACACGAGTTACCCTCCTCTACATCAGTTACCCACCTACTACATGAGTTACCCACCTAATACATGAGTTACCCACCTACTACACGAGTTACCCACCTAATACATCAGTTACCCACCTACTACATGAGTTACCCACCTAATACATGAGTTACCCACCTACTACACGAGTTACCCTCCTCTACATCAGTTACCCTCCTCTACATGAGTTACCCACCTACTACATGAGTTACCCACCTAATACATGAGTTACCCACCTACTACACGAGTTACCCTCCTCTACATGAGTTACCTATCTACTACACGAGTTCATTCTATTTTATTTTTTCTATGTTTTTGTCTACATTAGCACACTGTATCATATTATATAGTATTCTCAATAAATTGTTTTCTTTTATATACCTTCCTTATCACAGAATTTTTTTATCATCCCTATGTTCAAACAGTAAGATATATGACTATTTTAGTAGGAGGTAATCACTTTGTTATTTAACATCGTATTAAATAAAACAAACACTTTGTTATAAACCACGAATATATTTTATTTTTCGCCAACCGGTTTCGCATAGCTTAAGCTTCGTCATGGCAAACATAATAACTAAAGAATAATATAGAGTTATCGGTTATATATCGTTACATCATACAATAGAGTGAAACATAGAGAATACAAAAGAGAGAGAAAGGAGAACAAAATATTAGAGGGAGACAACAATAAAAAGTATTATGTGTTTCAAACACCCAATCATGTCTGATTGCGTCTAAAAGGGATCGAAATGACAGTCTAGTCTCCTTTAATGAAAGCAATCTTCCATACAAGCCCTCCATTGAAATGCTCGGTGTAACTTTAAGTGACCAGCTCAGGTATTTCAGGGCTCCATCGATGCCAGAGTAAAGTTAGCCTCTTAGAAGCTGGGCGTATTGTACAGAGCCCGCAGATACTTTAATAGTACACAACTGCTGACCCTTGCAAGTATAATTGCAAGTGCGCCCCACTGTAGAATTTGGCAGCCACCTCTGGTCGGGAGTCCCAAAATATCCGAAAAAACCCTTGACTCGGGTAGTCAGTTTGATAGATTCGCTTATCTTAACAAACAGATTGCAATCTTTGGAGCACAGACGTCAGGTGGGAATGTTGCTATTGTTCTACCGGTATTTTAATGGAAGATGCTCTGAGGAACTAGCGTCATTGATTCCTTCGGCACCGGTGCACAGTCGGGAAACACGCTAAACGCAAGCCCAATATTTGCACACCGTTGACACTTGTAACATGATAACGGGTCATTTCTATGACTCGTTCTTGTGTTCAACAGCTCAGCTGTGGAAGGATAAGTCGGCAACTGTGTTTCCTCCCTCCTACTACATGGGTCTCTTCAATACCCGAATTCACTCCTTCCTATCCTCTAAAACACCCTCCACACAGCATCTCCAAAGGTGATATAGGTTTTTAGGGCAATTATTTCTCTCAGAGCCTCCCGTGTGGAGTTACTCTAAAAAATGTGTAAGAGGGAGACAACATCAACATGTATTAATAATAATAGATAGTAAATACAATATTGTATTGTTTTCTCTTTTCTCTTTCTTTTCTATTCTCTCCGAGCTAAGCGAAACCGGATGGCGAAAAACAAAATGTATTCGTGGTTTATACCAAAGTGTTTTTTTTTTTATTTAAAAGAGATATATTACTATTTAAAATTCTATGTAAAAGCCCTATGAGTAAAAAGTGTCCTAAAAACAGTAGATCTGCAAATTCTGAAAAAATACCTTATTAAATAGTATGATACCTAGCCAGATGGAAAATATTGTGAGGGCAGGTGCTTATACAAAGTAAGAGAGCAATTAAAATGCCAAAAAGATCATAATATTTTATCGGGTGCTCCCTCATCCTCCCCGTCCCTCATTTTACTATGTGATAACTTTAATACGCTTATGAAATCACAGAATAATGTCGCTCAGGGAGAAGCGGGAAAATAAAAATCATAAATATGAAGCAACAAGAGTGCTGGGAAACTTGGCTAATTAGAATGGTGTAATGTGAACTTATTACGTGAGAGCTTTTTCACCATGCACTCTCTTACTTAAAATTATGAATCAGGTCAGACTTAAAAATTATATTATATTAAGTCAAGGTATTTAGTACAGGTATATACATTTACGTGTCCTCGGGGTTGAAACACGAATAAGAAGAATTCACAAGTAGCGGGGAGAGTAGTGAGAGATTTGTTTCAATTCCCCTTTATTACTTCTTCGTCCAACCGGTTTCGGTTCAATCTGAACCTTCCTCAGGGGCGAATAAAAATATATTGAAAAAAGATTAAACATTAAACTATGAAAAAAGATTAAACACTCGTATCACTAGAAATGCCAACAAAGATTTACTACAAATTCCTGTAATTCATATTCTTTTGGGTAACAGATTTTTAGGTATTTTGCGACAAGAATTTACAACATTCTTCCGGTTAGCATAAAAAATCTGTATCACAAAAAATATTCAAACACAATGTAAAAAAACGGATTAAAAGTAATGATATGGCATTTATCGGTGCACTCACCCATATTCGAAATTACTGATTCAACGATTTACGAAGCATATCTTAATATAAGTATATATTCTGTTATGTAACAAAAGGATGACCCTAAGTTAAATTATAGCTCCTCGTCATAACAAATAGCTGGGCAACCAATTACGACGTTTCCCTCAAATGCTCACAGTAATCAACCAATCAAGGGCTAAAACAATCATTGCCGGCAGATATAACAGGAAGCGGCTCCCAAGCGCTCACTGCTGCTCGGCCGGGCACTTCTGTTCACCATTCATTCCTGTGTGGGGCCTACTACCTATCGGATCAGCGATCCGTCAGCAGCGACTCTCTGTAAGAGTTCGCGGCTAAAGTGCTATTTTGTCAACCAAATCTTAAAGGCTACGTATTTCGCATGCGGGTTGAAACCAGTAGCTAGTCGTGCTCTTTTACTATGAAGCACCTAATTTGGTGACTCGTAACTTGAAGACTATCTTAAACTCAGTGTGGAGATGACCAGTTCTAGTGACCCTGCATGCAGCTCACGCCGCCGGACAGACCACCTCATGTAAGCTGTTCTAACCTATCCCCCGATATGTGTTGTACTCGCCCTTGCCATTTGCTATTCCCGGTTATAGACTTCCATCAGAGAGAGAGAATTTAGGTTAACTTCATGTCAGAAATAGGACCTTTCTACTAATTACTCGATTGTTCATAACCTGCAATGTCTGTTCTCTTCATACAATAAACCTACCTCGACTGATTTAACATAGCTTAGAAACACCTCAAACCCAATTATAAGAAAGCGGTCGATCCACTAACCCTGAGGGAGAGAAAGCCTCATGCTGTTATCGAATCTGAGCTAACCGATGCCTGGACAAAAACACCATACCTAAGAGGCCATCACCAGGATAAGTCACGCTGATATTATTGTCTCCTCTATCCATTTGCAATATCTGACCCTCTTCCAACCCAACATTCCGTAATCCAGCACTGTCGTCCAACTTGGAGCTGCATTCCGTAATCCATCAATTCGTAGGTATTTTAAAACTATAAAAATAATTTGCAAAATTACTGCCTCAACACAGGCTAGCCTAGTGAGGCGGGTTATGTGAAACTTCAACTATAACTGTTATTATATTATTTTCTATTTTACTTTATAAACCACTGTTCACTTACATTATTATATTATACATGTCTTTTAGTCATAGTTAAATTTAATTACAATAAAAATATTATTATTATTAAAATAGTTAACTAAGTAATTAGCTACAGATGCGAATATTCAAAACATACCTCACATTCACTGATACTTGTACTCTAGACACATATATTAATAATTGTTGGAGATGTATGCAATAATCGTCTGTTTGTATTTGTATTCCGAGCAGTTGAACATATCTACTATGTCTGAAAATGTATTACCTTCTGCGTGAAGTCTAGGTACAAGAGAATTTTTGATTGAATCAGTTCTGAAATTATTGTTGCAATTGAATAAATTTTTTTGCCAGCTGAGCCTACCGTCGCATTTCTCATGATTGCAGTTAGATTTTTTACAATAATGCCTAACTAAAACTAATGCATAGCCATGCCCAACCTCACAATTGTCGTGAATTTAAGGATGTTTTTTTTTGGGTCAACTTTTCTAATATTTTTTTGCCGATTCGTCATCAGTACGTCAAATTTAGTCGGAAGCCCATATTTCATTATAATTTGCAATATAGTGCCTCAGTAATGCGAAAACTAAGCTGAGCCTAGGGTTACATTTTCCATGATTTCAAACGATTTTTTTTTTTTTTAACGAATTTTTTTTTCAATGATTCTTCTTAATCGTTTTTACAATGTAAAATTAAGGGAGAATCTTAAATTTCAATGCAATTGTTACCATAATGCCCAATTAACGCCAAAGCTTTGCCGAGTCTAACCTTACGATTTCTTTGAATTATATTTTATCGAAATAAACTTTTTGGAAATCTTTCTGCTAAATCGTCTTTAGTACGTCAAATTTAGCCGAAATCCTATATTTCAATTTAATTTCCAATATAGTGCCGAGTGATGGGAGAACATAGATGAGCTTAGGATCACATTTCTCGTGATTTTTTTCTAAAGATATATTTTTCATTAAAAGGTGCACTTGTTAAACACAGCCTAAAAAGTTCATTAATTAATTGCATATTATTTTACTAGGATTTCATATTACGTAGTAATCTGAAATATTAATTATTATAATATAATATTACGTAGTAATATGAAATACTAGTTCTGTAGGATAAACGTGTTTGATTACTTCCGCATCTGTGTACGTATTCAGGACATACAGTACATGTGAGCTCTACAGGGACTACCGTCTATTTTATGCCGTTGACATTTGTCGCAAGAGAACTACTTACTCGTTTTTACGACCCGTTTACATGCTCAACAACTCGGCTCTGGACCGAGCTGTTAGTTTTTATATTTCCTTTCTGATATACCTAACGGAAGTTTGTTGATCGATGGATACTCTTAAGGATGGCGTGTTATCTCAAATCATCTGTATGTGAAACGGAAGTAAAAATAAATACTTCCTTTCACTACCTAGATTTCTCTGTATCATACATTTAACCGTTGTTCATTTCTACGTTGCCCCAATTACTATTGTTTATATAAATAATAAACTAAATATCTAACATTCTCAATGAACAAAAGAGAACAAACAATGAATGAGCATACATTTAAATTACGTGAATGTCAAAACAGTTTACCTCATTACACTTGCCCGCATATAAACAAAGCTAAAAATATTAAATATATTGGAATCTTAACTGATGATAAACTACGCTGAGATTTATACATTAACATAACTTCAAAAAAGCTAATAAAACTCATCTGCTTTATCAAAAAATTACGAAACATCTTTTTAACCGAGGATCTAAACAGAATATATTATACTTTATGCCACTCTCATTTGGAATATGGATTTTGAGATGGGGGTCAGCTGCATCAAATTATATTAAACCACTAAATACAACTCAGAAATGCATCATAAATACCATTTTAAAGGTCCCCACAAGGAAGTCAACAACGGAAATTCTTAACAATTCCGACGTTCCATGTATGGTATACCAAAAAAAAATATTGCCAAATATATTCTGTTTCATCATCTCTAAAAGTACAAAATGGCTATCACTCCTCATAATCATAATACTGGAGCAAAGCAACTAGGCAAGCTAAATGTACCTAAGTATAATACTACTTTTGGATAAAGAAGCTTTGAATTTTTAGCTGTATTATACAACAACCTCCTACTTAGTATCAAACAAAGTAATTCAATCAATAATTCCATTAACTTCAGCAAAACTTGGCTTAAGGAATTAACAGAAGATGAACTGACTTGTATTCTTAAAACAACGTCATAGAAGTCACTGAAAATATCCTACCCAAACCTAAGTTGAAATATAAAAGTCGCTGAAATCCCCTTATTCAAAATTTAGTTCGCCTCAGCACGGGATCTCCTAGTGAGGAGGACTATGAAAAAAATTCTATAATATATATATATATATGTATTTTTTGTATACTCTACTTTAAAATGTGAAAATTATATGGAAATTTAAAAATAATTAAATAAAATTATATCTAAAAATCAATAATAGTGTTAAAAATCAAATAAATTTAAATAAAAGTCCGATTCTTGAAATATTCCCAATAAACAAAGTACACGCCCTTCCTGGTCCGGTACCTGCTCCCCTCCCATACTTGGTCCTTCACTCGCCTTTATCAATCTATAACACATGTGTACCTTAGTTCATAGTTTAGTGGTATACTGCCCAGAAGAAGCGAAACCCGGACGGCAAAAGTATATAACAAATAAAAGTGATGTAAACAAAGTTGTTGATTTATTTTTTTAAGTTAAATAATATTGAATACAGATTCGACAGGGAATTGAAAATGGTTGGAACAGATTGGTTTCCCAATTTTATGAAGAAATATAAATTACCGATGCGGACACCAGAAGCTACATCGTTTGGAAAACTGACATAATGAACATAACACTACAACAACTTAAGCCTGTACCAAAAGCAGATCGTCTACAAAGAAGAGAAAAAAACAAGATCAAAAATAGTGTCATTACTAGCACACCAACTAAAGAATATTTTGACAACAAGGAAAGGGAGACAATGGTCTTTGACCGGGGGGAAGGGGAAGTTATCATTTAACGAAGCTCCCTCGTTTAATGAACTCGCTATGAAGAAAAAATTGATTTCCCTCGGTGGAAGACTGGCTGCAGTGCAACACTTGTGAAGGCTTGTGCAATGCAGTAATTATGAAAGGAAATCTGTATTTGTGTGTGACTGTTGCAAATATGTCTAATTTAATTTAATTATTATTAAAAAATTATATATTTGATCGCCGACAATGTACAAAAATCGAGGCTAATGTTAGTAAACAAGAATCTGTAAAGCATGGGGTTCCTCAAGGAACAGTTATCGGCCCGTTATTGTTCCTCGTTTACATTAATGATCTATGTAATATGAAAATACCGGGAAAACTTTTCTCATTTGCTGATGATACTGCAATCACAGTACATGGTAAATTCTGGAACGAAGTCAGTAAAAATGCCAATAAATGCACCTCCATTATCAAAGAATGGCTTAACCAAAACCTTTTAACTCTGAACTGTGAAAAAACTATTTACATTCCTTTCTATAATACCAAAAGGACGGCACCTTTAACCAACCTAAATATAAGGTTCCACAACAATGTTTGCAACCCTGTTACATGCCATAATTGTACAGAAATGAGTTCAGGGAATACAGTTAAATATTTAGGAATTATAATAGATAGTCAACCCAAATGGACATATCATGTAGAAAAGCTTGTAAGTAAATTAAGGTATTTAACTTATATATTTAAACGTTTGAATAACATACTTGATATCAAAATAATGAAAATGGTATACCACGCACTGGTGCAATCATCAGTATCTTATGGAATAAACGGATGGGGGGAATATATAATACTTACCTTAAACCACTTGAAACATCGCAAAAATTAATACTAAAAATAATGTTAGATAAAGAAAGTACTTTCCCCTCCATGCGATTATTCCATGAGGCTGAACTGTTAGATATAAGAAAAAAATATTGTCTACAGTGCCTAAAATATGTATTTTCAAGAAAAAAACTATTCTCAAAATATGAAAATCGTTCTAGTAACAGGATAAATAACGTACTTAAAGTACCTTTGTGTAAAACTAGGCTTGCGCAGAGACATGCTTTTTTTATTGATCCTAAATTTTTTAATTTTCTATCTACAGAATGTAAGTGTCCAAACATATTATCTTTAAACACATACAAAAATGAAACAAAAAACTGGATTAAAACCAAAGATATCAACCTTTTCCTGCTATAACTGTATATTTTCCCCACTTTTCTTTCTTTGTTTTTCGATTTGTTTTCTTATCTAACTTAAAATCTTTTATTTAACTAACCTTCAACATCCATGTATTAATACAAATAAACCAATATACTGCAACTAACTGATACCAGGTATACCCACGCACTGGCCTTGCCTATGTGGGATTTTTTGTTTTATATTCATTCCTCATAGGTTGTTCAAATGTATTTATAATTTAATGTTTAAAAAAAAACAACAACAACAATAAAATGTTTATAATCATTGTACCTTATTTGAGTGAATGTATGTTTCAAAAAATGAATTAATAAATAAATAAATTTTCTTGTTTTCAGATCAGTGTATTGCTTTTTCTTTACCGTTTTAATTCACAGAATTATCATGATAATGAGTCCTTCCCAAAGTGCCTGTTATTGTGAATATTATAATAATACCTATAACACATTCTTGAATAAATTCTAAATATGTTTTTTGTATTCGCTATCCAGTTTAATTAAAATTAATTTATGGTGTCAGTTAATTCAATTCGTCACCTAGACAAATCCCATTCGTTATCTTATCCGTATCGAGGGAAAGTTGACGATAATCCATTATTTAATTTTTTTTTTTTTAATTCTTCCTAGTTGAAAAGGGAACGTGAAGTTTACTTTTCAGTAGGTTAATATATTACAAAGAGTATCTTCATAACTAATTACGTTAAGTGAGAATTAATTTAAGTTCCTTAGCATCGCCGAATTAGGCGGTTTTCCTCTATACCTGCATTATTGTTTAGTTATTTATAAAAAAACTCTATAAAGTTCTTTTAAAATGGTCTAATGACTCTGGATCAATTATAAATTAAAAAAAACTAAATTTATGTACATAAGCTCCCCCAATGCAAAAGGTATATATTACACCTGAAATAAAAGCACGTACTTCAGATTGTTTACACTACGGCATTCCTGCATCGTGTAAATATGAATATGATGAATTTGTGAAAGAACATGTTTATTTAGGTGTCATTATTGATTGTTTTTTCAACTGGGATTTACAAATAAATAAGGGTTGTGTACGAATAAGATCAGTTGTTAGTAGATTATATAAATTAAATTTCTTTGTTACAATCTCTACTCTTCTAATAATTTATTTATCATTAGCGGAATCTGTTATTAAGTATGGAATTTGGGAACTTTCCAGTAAAACAAACATGAATCATGTTCAATCAACAAACTCCAACGGCTCGGAGGGCTTTGAAACAGAGAATGGACGGTTACCTTGAGAGGGTCTCCTCTTGGGGTAAGAATAACCTTAATGTTTCAAAGACCCAATCATGTCTGATTACGTCTAAAAGAGATCGAAATGACAATCTAGTCTCCTTTAATGGAAGCAATCTTCCCAACAAGCCCTCCATTGATATGCTTGGTGTAACCTTAAGTGACCAGCTCCAGGTATGGGGGCTTCATCGAAGCCAGAGTAAAGTTAGCCTCTCAGAAGCTGGGCGTATTGTACAGAGCCCGCAGATACTTTAATAGTACACAACTGCTGACCCTGTACAAATCACAAGTGCACCCCACTGTAGAATTTGGCAACCACCTCTGGTCGGGAGTCCCAAAATATCTGAAAAAAACCTTGACTCTGTGCAGAAACGGGTGGTCCGTTTGATAGATTCGCCTATCTTAACAAATGGGTTGCAATCTTTGGAGCACAGACGTCGGGTGGGAATGCTGTCCTTGTTCTACCGGTATTTTAAGAGCAATTCTGTGGTACAAAATTATATTTCAGGACATTAATAACCCTTTACATAATAAAAATAGAATAGAGCGCACTTACAATACTCGTCTAAATTTTAATGGAGGATTAATTATTCCCAAGCATACGAACATATATCAACAAAAAAACTTTACATCGCATGAATCCCAGCTGAAATAAAAAAAAATGTACCAAAACTAAACAGTTAATAAATATATTGAATACTTGGCTAGCTGAAAGAAACTATTTGTATTAGATAATTAGGAAATATTATTTTATGTACGATTCACTGTTGTATA